>VXBX01004249.1:3104503-3169984 GCA_013400415.1 Scytalopus superciliaris | reverse complement strand
ATGATTAATTAATACAAACCTTCTGTTGCTGAAGTTTGCATTTAATTGAAAATACTGACAACTCTTCTGGTTCTATCACCGTAAGAAAACCAATCCATCTACTAGTTCAGTTCATGGATGTGAACAGCAATCCAGCAGAGCTTATGATTATTTAGTACAGCCAGCAAATGTATAGAGAGGGGCTCAAATCTGTACCAAACACCTCTCAGACTGTTAGATTAGAACTCAGAGGGAATACTTCTTATGATCCGGAAATAAGCTGATAGCACATAAATAAAATATTGATTTTTTTTTTTTCCCAACAAAAAGTGTAGCTTATCCTCAAATTGTTTACTTGTCCTTTACATTTCTTTTTTTTTCAGGCAAACAAAACTGCCCCTTCAATGCACTTGATCTTGAAAGCATGTCATTCTCCTTAGAGAAAAAATCTGTTCAGAATTTCACTGTATCTACCACAATTTTGTATTGAAAAACTTCCTCTTCCACTTAGAAAATGACTTCACCACTGATTTATTTGCTGCTCTGGTATTAAAACATTGACACCCCAAGAACCTAAAAAAAAAGTTAGAAATGGTGTCAATTTGTAGTCTACTACACATTTAAGAAAAAACAAAGAAATTAGTATATGTTTTAAGATTAAGACACTTCAAGATACGTTAAGGCATTATAAGTTTATTTTTCTTCCAAACCAGATTCACCACACTTCTGATTTAGGTAATAATATGAAAAGGGCTCCTCATTCATTAGAAATATTTTTTCTCACACTTGAAATTCATTAAATCCAATAGGAATATGACAAGGCCTGTGTTTTAATTATTTTAGGTAATAATTGCAAAAGAATTTTTAGTTAGTTGCCTAACTCAGACTTCTTTGACAAAGGCATTCTATTGGCCTTAACCTGAAATCAAGTGTGTCATTTCCAGCAACTAAACCCAGGCCAACACCCTCCACACACACACCAGTTGCTGCTGCCTCTGTGACCACAGAAAGCACAGGTCATCTCACAGCAGCCAACGCGGCCACAAACGAACATTCCCTATGAAATGGAGCTACTCTGTCAGGAAGACAGTGAAAAATCAAACAATCATCAGGCAAAATCGAACAACTGTCCTTTGGGAGACTGTGTGACTAAGGAAATAAAAAGCTTTCCTGAAACGAAGAATCAGTTTCCAATTCTCATGTGAGAGAAAGTAGGTATTACCACTGATATGCCAAAAAAAAAAAAAACAAACCCAAAACCCCCAGAAGATCCAAATTTGTGATTGTCCTAGCTTTTATAGGACTTTATAAAATCAGAAAGAGCCACTAGGGACTTAATTTTCCTGAACCTTAACACTGCTGCTCACATTTATCTGTTTACAAACCAATTTTTACTGTTTTTTCAATTAGATTCTCTTTAGATGCATCACACGTTGTGGCAGAACTGCCTCTGGTGTCGGCAATAAGTGGGCACATCAAAAAGGAGAAAACAGGCTAAAATTTTCATCACATACCATGTGCACCCAAAAAAACCCAAACAGCTTTATTACGCCTAGGCCTATTAAAAACCAGGGCAGAAACTCCACGGATAGCGGGCCTCTGAAATAAGCTATAAGAATAAAGCAAATTAACTTCATTCTGAGATGATTTTTGTCCTTTTTTTCTGCCTTTTCCGAAATTGGCTCTTTCCGCGGCAAACACGGCGCGGCTGCGGGCGCTGCGCTGCCCTCGGCTGCCCCCGCGCGGCCGCGCCGGGAACCCGCGGGCACTGAACCCGCCGGAGCGGCTCGCAGGGAACAGCTACAGAGGGGCTGGTGAGATCACTGATATGCACCTGTACACGGCCCGATTTTCAGCACTGTCAGGCTAAAAAACGACTGCTATTTCACGGATCGATCCAGTTTTAAAAAAAAAGCTGAGAAGGGATGGGGAGGAACTATTTTAAAAGAGAACGTCAGAGAATACGAGTGAGAGACTTTCTGGTGTTACTTTGAGGAACAGAGCACACGACAGCCAGACGCACAACCTAACTGATTCATTGTTACTGAAGCAAAGGCCTACTGGTACAAAATATATGGATTTGCAATTGAAACAGTATTTAGGACTTCTTTATCCCATAAACAAGAACAGGTTCACGCTGCAACAATACTGTAAAAAAATACATAACCGTCTTCCAAATTCCACCAAGCTGTCCAAGATTCCCAGGAAGCCTTGTTGTACTGTCCTCTGCTGGCTTGCTGCAGCTTGTTATTTCCAGTGTAATTTTGTACCAGCTACACAAGGTCAAAAATGGCTGCATACATTACAAGTGGTTCAAGACAGAAGGAATCCCTCATGCAGATTTTTAAAAGAGAATAGAGACTGCAGATTTATCAAGTCGGATAAAAGGGCAACTGCAAGCAGAAACTACAGACTTCGGATGTTTTGGACCTAAAACTTTATATGGAAAGAAAAAATACCTCTAATCTCTATAAACAGGTATCTGTATTACCTCCATTTTCTCCATTATCTTACTTATGCACAAAAGTAAATCTGCCAATTAAAAAAGCTGAAAAAACAAAAACCGAAACCAACCAAAAACCCCCACAAAACTCAAACTATCCAACTGGTAATGACAACAGTCACTGAACTAAGCTCAGCACAACAGGAAACTTGCCTATAATATTGTGTGTGCACACATTTTTATTTTTATTTTTTTAATGCTCTTTGCTACCAAATTCTGTGAGGGTCTTTTTGCACCCCAGATGTGTTTTCTCCTCAGACTCAAAGGCCTTTAATTTTTACACAGCTACATATAAATATTAAGAACAAAAATCCTATAAACTTGCAAAGAACACTGACTACCTTAGAATTTATAAAGCTGAATTACAGCATAAAATACTGCTCTGACTGTACCAGTCTGCCAAAATAAGCTAACGAAGACAACCTGAAGATAGCATTCTATTTAAATCTGAAGTAAGAGAGTATGGTAACTTTAAGACTGAGTTTACATTACTTTCCCTTACATAAGTTAACCTACCGATTCATCCATGATTGAAGCGGGGTCAAAGAAATCTGGTTTTAGTTCTGTTCTTTCTCTCCTGTTCTTTGATGGTGGCTTGAGAAAGTAAACAAACAAACAGGTTAACTGCAATTTCACAAGAAAACCAGAAGTTTTACACTGCAGTAAGTGAAGGTGAACTCTCGAGGGGTAAGAATTCACAAGGGGAAAATGTTATTATAATATTATTATACATTATTATTACAGGAAGCGTTCTAGCTTTTTATATGGCCCTTTGAGCAGATGGCACTTCTACACTGACAGCAGCACAGCCCTTTAACCATGCAGAGAGCAACAAGAATGATTTTTCTGTTTCCCCAGAAGGAAAATTTGATTCAAGTATCTTACTTGAAAAACATAAATACAAATCCCAAGTTCACTAAAAACATAAGTAAATTTCTTACTAGGTCTATGTCCATGGTGTCAAAATCCATGCCTTCATTAAGATCTTCAATCCGCCCTTCTGATGACATCATCACATCTTCAACAATTGGCTCTTCATCATCTTCCATTAGACTTGTGCCACGTCGACTGAAATGAAAAGAAAAAGCATACTGTGTAGCACTGAATCAAGTTAAGTTTTATCTGAATATTTCAAAAGCTAATGTTCAGTAAGCAACTGCCAACAAATGACAATTCCTTCAGACAAAACTGAAATTAGGTAATAAATGCACAACTACTATTAAAGAAAGCTGGTATTTAACCAGCTAGAAGAAACTAATAATGTGGGAGAACAGCTAACAAAGAACAACTTGGATAGTTGTGATATGGGGATTCTGAGAGGACTGATTCTGTGAGAACTCAGAAGCAAGTCTAAACCATGCCTTATTTTGCACTTAATGCTCACATGAGAAAGAACCTAAGTTTTGCCACCTAAAGCAAATTTTTTTCTGCCTTATGATAGAGGCAAGGAAAAACATCTTTGCAATAAAGTAGATGTGTAAAATCCTTACAAATATTCCCATAGAGTCCTTCATTCTCTTTTCTCACAACTTCTATGTGCAACATCACACTTTATGAGAAAACTAAGGAGTCATTCTAATTATACTAATTGGTGTCACTGTATTAAAAAAAGTTACCAACGAAACTATGTTACATGAAGTACTGCTAATAAAACAACTAAAAATACGTGAGGGAAAGATGTAGAGCTCCTCAATATGTACGTCCGTGGTTTTAGTTTACAAGTTGCACTTTTTTTCTGTAGATCTGCTTAGGAAAGCAGAGAACTTCTAAACCTAGTCTTCCCCCCCTCAGCTAACTGAACTCTGGAACATATTTTTATTAATATGCTTGTTAAAACACATATGTGATGACTCATAATGAAGTGACACTCCAGTAAGAATGTATGACCTCTGAGGGACAAAATTTATTTTAAAATGTTAGATTGTGTTAATCTTCATCCACAATACGGAGGACTTTGGAAGTGTTTTCTGTATTTGGGTTGGGAAGTTCTATAAAAACTGGTACTACAGGTCTCCTCTCAACTTTTGTGTCAGTACAAAGTCTATACCAATCACAGAAATGCTGAAGACAGCAACTTCTTTTAAAGAAATACTTTTACATTAAAAAGCAGCAGAAATAGTAGATTTAAGCTGAGCAGAAACTTTCTGCTCCACACACTGAACACCTATTTGTTTATGTTTTGTTTCTAAATACGATTCTGGAGTTAGGAATATATAAAGATGATGTTTCACATGTATTGACTACATCTATCTGCTATAGGTAACACTGTTCAACAACCAATTCCCCTTTATTACAAATCTCACTACTATTCACTTTTCCGGGATCAAAAAATTCAAAAATAAGCAAGAAATGCTGTGTTCATTTACCATGGCTTTTCTAAGGAAACTTAAAATTTCAGGACACATTAAAAAAAAAGAAAAAAATCAAGTCAGAAACTAGAACATGTATCCCTCTTAAAAGATACAGGTGTAACACTGCATTGAGTAAACCTCCCCTCCCCAAACCACTGAAGGATCATAGGACTCTCACTCACATGGCGTGTTGCAAGTTGCTTCTCAGCTTGACGTAGTTCATCGCTGCCCTCTCCTGTTGCTGTCGCGCGGCTTCTTCCTGTTGCCTTTGAGCCAACATCCACGTTACTTGCGTGCTTAAAAAGACCATTATTCTATTTTAAACATGTACTGGTTTTGTGTATGAACACTAACACAAAGCAGACCTACTCATCTACGTACTTGTAATCGAGGGGAGCTTGGTGGTGCTCAGGCTGCATAGGATAGACACCCATGTAGTTCTCGTCAGGTCGCAATCTCTTGGGCTCCCTCATTATTGTGGAAGTAAGCTGAGGTGTCTGCATCATGACTGGTGTGTGCATCGACTGCTCCCTGTTCAGCCACATACTGTCACTACTGCTGCTTTCTTCAGCTGGAAGGGAACATAGTAAGAACATCAGTAAATGTTTTTTCAAGTTAATCTAAAACTGAATGCTTAAACACAAATAAAATGCATGTATTTTCTGCTTTACTTTTTACCACAAAGTCTTACATGTGCCTCAAAAGGCCTGGATTTATAATCACTGGCTGGAGTAGTTAATATACTTTATTATTCTGTGACTCAACACTGTGTAGTGTTACTTCTCTTTGTGAATCAAGTGTTATGTTAGTCAGGCTCTCCAAATGAACAGCTTTCCCACTAAGATACAGACATGCACAGAAGTTACCCTGTTTTAAAAAAATACATTAGAGCATACCAATACACTCACTATAACAAATAGGGAACATGTGTAGTTTATAAGAATAGAAAAGTTCTACCTTCAGGTACTTTCCGCTTGCCTGTTGCTGGCTTTGTCTTCTTATTTCTTACTGTAGATCCTCGACTACTAATACCACTAATGACTGACATAGTATCATCATCTCCACCAGCTAATAAAGAGTTTCTGTAGGACATGAGAGGAAGCCAAACATCTTCTCTTCGTAGAGACATCTGAAAGGTCATAAACTTCTCCAAGTAAACATACCTTTAAAAGAAAAAAAAATAATTACAAAGATGCAAAATATCTGTAACAAGATGTTAACACGTCAAGATAAGCAACTACTAAAATTAACATCCAGTGCTCCTCATCCAGTTAACAAAAAGTCAGCAAATCCAGAATATGATTTCTGTTCATCCACCATAAAATGAAAATAACAAGGATAAATACAATTTACCCTCTGTGATTATACTTGACTGCATTAGTGCAAACCTACATTGATATGCTGAAGACTCCACTTTAGGTGAATACTATACCCATAAATATTTATTCTGATGCATGTCTTTTGTGGTTATCACTACAAATATTAAGAATATTTTAAAAATACTTACACTGTTCTTTTGTCTTGTCTGAGAAGTTTGGAGGAGAACTCACTCAGAATATCAAGAAATGCCAAATTTAATGGTGGATGGCTCTCACCTTGTGGATTAGGCTCCTTAAAAGCAAATTCTATGCCATCCCTAAGAGAAAGTTAAAAATTATGTCACAAAGCACAAACAAAATAAAAAGTCCTATGCAACTGAGCTATCAAGACTGAGCCCCTTTCCTTTATGTCAAGAAAGCAGTAACTTTTGTTTCCATATTCTGGCAAAAAAAGTGAACAGATTCACTATTCGAATCTGGACACACTTTCTGTCAGGACAAGTCTACCTTGCATTGCAAGTTTGCTGCATGGGGCGAATATTATCACCACCGACAGAGAAGTGGATCTGTTCTTACTGTCATGGATAAGACATTTAAAATACCTTTTTATTATAGCATCAACCCTGCTATCATTTACAGGCTTATACAGTGATGTTGGAGAACACCAGTAATATTTAACATTTGGGTTTTACTCAGAGACAAAACTACAGTCATCTCTTCATTAATAAACAGGCTGTATCATCTCTGGGGCTGATGCATTTTGTGTCAATAAACTCATTTTGAAGGACAGAAATGCTAATTTTATGTTAGTCAAGAAATGTTTACAAAACTGAAAGCAATACAAAGGCACACAATTACTTGTGTAACATAGCAATAGCTTCTCTTGTTTTCAACTGATCCAATCCAAAGGTTAAAGCAAAACGTCGAGCAAGTTCCTTTATGCCACTGAATGTTGGTGATGATCTGTCAAAATTATAACCATTTTCTTGGATCATTTCGTTGAAAAGCTGTATGAAACGAGAAGGGAAATTTTAATATATTAAAAGATGATGCCAAATTTCAGACCAATAGACACAGTTAAGTTGTAGTTAAAAAAAAAAAAAAAAAGTGTATTTTACAGCCTCTCCCCCCTTAATTTGACAACACCAAGAGACAAATGCGGAGGTTTAGGACAGCTAAGTCAAGGCTGCTCTTGAAGAGTCTGCACTTCAGAGTTAAACCTTGAAATGCACACTGTCCAAGCACACATCAAACTGTAAATATACAGGATGACAGATTTCAGTGCTTCACTAAATGAGGTGTTCTAGAATTAAAACACTGAAAGTTAGTGGAATTTCCTGATTACATACACTAATAGGGAAGAAATAAATGGGGTAAATTCTCACCTGATCTTTACTATTACAGTATGTCAAAACAACTAATTCCCCATTTTATTTTTTTTCATTTAATCTTTTCAAAATACAAGCATAAAGAAGAAATTCTAAAATGGAAACCTGTCTTCAGGGAAGTTGCCAAAAGCACCAGAAATTTTGTCACTAACAATCAGACTTTGAACTAAAGCTGAATACTCCGAACTTTACAATCCTTTCTTTTCTTTGATCAATCTTTTTCTCATCCTACTAAATTTGACTGTAATTCTCTCCAACAATCTATTTTCCTATCATTTTCTAATCTTGTCTAACACACTCTTCACTCTCTCATATCACACAGAGTAAACCAAAACCACACTTACTAGACTATGAACATTAGCTTATTTATAGGTATGTTTTGGCCCATAGTTGCATACTTCTCTTTTATGTTGGTGTAGCTCACAAACTTAGTTATTCCCTTTATCCACTATCACTTCTACTGTTTCTTTTCTAGTTAACTTCTTTGTCAATAATTTTTTCTGGGAAAAATGCTACTTACATGTTTAGTTTGACCAGTGGGGTTTTTTGTTTTATAATACTGGAATCCCCTCTTGTTACTATTCTTATTACCACATGAGGATTGCCTAAGTGCCTCCCTGTTACGTGCATAATTGTACTCAGAACATTCACTTTCTCTGTCTGCCCTTTAAAATACAAGGGGATGGTTGCTCATGAGACACAGAGGCTAGTAAGGGCAGCATTTACCCAATATCACAAAAACTTGTGAACTCCGGTGAAAATCCAGCAAAAATTGTAGAGTATTTAGCTGCATATTTTATGTAGCAGTTCTACCAGCTATTTAAGAGTCATGCTGCCATCAAAAGGAAAGGCCTCATCTTCCCTTATATTGGCATTATCCATACAGATAAATCAGTCCTTACTGTAATGAAGTTTTTTCTCTTTGATCTCAATGAGGATAAATAGCTAGATCTATATTCACTATGTGGCTTTTTGACCTTTAGTCCAAAAAACAGATGTGGGGAGAAAGACAAATTTGGGTAGATTTTTTCCTTTTACCAATAGCAGAGATCTATGCTGGATTACAGTTCACAGAGATTCTATTGTTCTATTGTCTGATCTGTGAGTAAAATTCTTGCAAATGGTTCATGTGAGCAGATGAATCCAACTGTGACCTTGACTGAGAATTCATCAGGTCTCCACACAAACAAGTTCATTTATTGAACAGAGCATTAAATCATGCTTTAGTATCAAGTATGTATGAAGTCCCTACCAAACATTACAAAATAATGAATTAGTAAAATTTCCCTGAATAGTTTAAAAAAAAATAATAAAACCAAACAGAAAAACACACCAAAGCAAAGCAAAATAAAACAGCACCAAACCCCCACCACACAGCAGGAAGTGTTTTTCCCTGGTTATCTGTTAAGGAATAAGCAAACTGTTAGTTAAACTATTGTTTTAGAGTTATAAAGGTGTCTCAGAGTTACGTTAATTTTGTATTTATTGGGCTCTCATATGCACTTTTTGTAGCACAGTATTTGGTAAGCATAAAGAGACTTCTGCAGTCTTTCAAACAGTCGCAGTAAATGTGTTTCAGTTTAGACCTATTTATTCCTACCTTCCATATGAATTTTTTCATCAATACCTCACACTAGTTATTAAACAACAGGACACAAACTACAGTATGGAATTTCATGCACAAAAATACTGTAAATTCTTACCTGTTGCAAACTAAGAATAAGTGTTTTAGCACACTGGATTTTGTCTATCTGTCTTGTTTTACTCATGGTTTCTTTAATAATATCACCATAGTCATTGTAATACTAGGAAAAAAACAACAAAAAAAAGGTTAACTTTCAGTATTAGCTAAAAACATTACAATTACTGAATTCTTCTGAAAATAAAATCTAGTATTTGCTATTAAAAAATGTAACACTTTCAGAACGAAAAAATCTAACATGTTCATGATTACATCAAAATTATATCCTAAACCACCACCCAAATAATAATTAAAAAAACCCCAAAAGTCAGAGAGAGTAAATCCACTCCTTTTCATTCCTGTTGTTCATATTACTTTAGAGGCAGAATGACCTATTTATCTTCAAGGCCATGACACATTTGTTAATGACACGTGTTCACTCCTTCGGGGTACAAGATTAGATTCTAATCTTTTCAGTAACTCCTGTAACTCTGGTGGGAAGTTTTCTATTTTCTCTGCTGAAAGGAGGCACTTACAGACAGCACCTCAGCTGTAATTTTCCCCATGAAGGCAGCTGCCTGCTTCGTTCTTTAAGTATTTCAAGTTTAATAAAGACCCAATTAGTTATTTAGAGATTCAAAACATGTAGGACATTGAGGCAAGAGCAGGCTGCCCAAATTTTAAATTTTTTAAGGTAATCACCAAGGAGTAAAGCTTTATCATGTTCACAGAATGAGAACTCATATTACTTCACAGCTGTGAATCCCAGGAGCCAAAAGGGGGTTTCATATTTAAATAAAACTGAAACAGATATAAAGGTAACGTGGGGAGAGTAGGACTCAAAACTTGTTTCTCTTCTACAAAGTTTAAACTTAAATTATTTGATGAGACTAGATATCAGAGTTGATCTTTGGGAGAAGACTCTCAAAAGGCCTGTTAAATTATTAACTAAATTAAAAATATACCCTCAATCAGGATAAGAAAATAAATCTATTAAAACAACATAAAAATAATTAGCAGATTCCTTCCTCCCTCCCCACCACCCACCCACTGGAACTGTGAAACTCATCTCAGTCATTTTTATACCCACATGCAGAAAAAGAACTTTTAAAGACCTACAACAATTCTTCACATTTTGAATCAGTTATTTTGTACAGTACACAATAAGTCACAATTAAAAAATCCACAGCTACTGTATGCTAGTAGTCTTATGAAAGATCACTACTAAGCTTCAGATTTACCTTCATATATTGCTTGAATATGTCTGCAGCTGTGTTCATTTCCACCACAGTATATACAATGAGCTTACAGAAAGCTGCAAGTAGATTTCTTCTTTTGTGCAAGGCTTCAATTTTGCTAGCTTCATCATCCTGCTGTCCATCTGAAAGAGTTCAGAACATGAAAACTCTCAGATTCAAAGATTTCATACTGAAGCATTTATATACAAAAGTGATCCAGGCTAGTGGTCAGGACTCAGAAAATCAGATCTCAAAAAAAAGCCACCAAAACACCACAACACCCCTGCCCCCCTCCAACCCCAAGCAAATATATTAATCAGAAGGCAAATAATATACAGGAAACTTAAGTTTTGTACAAACCTGCGCTATTATTATCATCATCCTGATCAATGAAGACATGATCTAAAATAAAACTGAGCAGTTCAGATTGCAATGAAGAATCAGGAGTGTAAACGAGTGGCTCCAACATGTCACGTCCTCCTGTCATAATCTGATGACTGAAGATCATCAACACATCACACAGAATTGTGAAAGCCTGTTAAAAAGAAACCTTAGTAAATACTTGCTTGGAAAGTGAATTTTAGGATTTTAGTTAGAATAATGTATTTGCACTTGACAGAATACTGAGAGCCCAGCAGTGCACACTGGCCACTGATGTTCTGGACAACTACACAGGCCAAGTGGAAGTCAAAAGCGTGCACAGCTTCTCCCAGCAGGTTCCTCTATCACGACTGGGTCTCCAAAGAAAAATACTGCACAGATGAAGCCAACCAAATAAAAATATTGTAAGATTACAACATGAGGAGCCTGAAACTCCCAAATTCTACCTGATGGATACTACACCAGTCAGTGGGGAACTTGCGGACAGTCTCCTTTTTGCTTTCTTTTTTTAAAAACTGTTTTTACGACATTTGTAGAACATCAAACAGTCATTCAAACCCTTTATATCATAGTCTCTTATTTCCAAAAGTCCAACAACCTTTGCTTTGCCAGCTATCTTGTGCATCTGACATCAGATTTAAATGTCTGTACTCCACCTTCCCAGAGAGTTCAATTGTCTCAGTGCTTGACACAGACTGACATCTTCTAACTAACAGACCATGACAACACTAATTCCTCAAGTACTTCCGTGAACAGATCTGTTCTCTAACTTCTCCAAGTGAATAGTACAAATTTCCTGGCCCCAGAAATATATGTCCTCCTCTGAAGAAGTTCCTGTGCCCTTTCCTGAGATTAGAGAAGGAAAGTGGAACCAAGGCTATTGTGCCCTATATGACAGGTACCCTGTGTAACTAGGCAGTTCCAGTTTCTAGAGCATTTACCAGACTCAGTTATATAGCCTTTTAAAGAGACCTACTCATAGGTTCAGTAACTTTTGCTACCTATACTTTCACACCCTACACTCTGTGACTATTACACCGGATAGCTCTTTGACATAGAACATGCCTATTAAGTTCCAGGGATATTCTTGTTCTAGCAAGAGTTTCAAAAGCTGCAAATGTGCAACTCAGTGGACCAGATTTTCAACTTCAACAAGGTTATTATCTTTAGAAGCAAAAAGGCTCCTGGCTTTTCTATTTGTTTAATTAAACCATCTACTCAGAAGATAATTTGGTCCTTCCCCTATAGAGATACTTCATTTTTTAATTTTTTTTTCATTTTAGCATTCTAAAGATTGTTAAAGGCATTTACTTAAACTTAACCCTGCTATCAGTAATCTGTTCTCTCTTCACTGGAACATCAAGCTCCTATGAGCAAACTCACCAAAGAACTATGTGACCACAGACAGGAACAGACTCAGTCCCTGAAAGCACTTAATCTCTTCCTTTGACCCTGTTATCCTCAGGACAAATTCTTCCCACTATGATGTCTCAATTCTTTTTGAAACAGGAGAAAAAAACCAAAAAACGGAGCAACCCCTAAAACCTTCATGCCAGTATTTCTCTTCAAAAATTTCATGACTCTGTCTCCTGAACTGTCACCTATTACTCGCATGGGCAAGTATTTATGTATTTTATGTTTGAAATATTTAAGAACTTAGTTCCAGCTGAAACTCTCCCCCCCAAGGAAAACTGTATGAGGGACTGACTTGAAAATTGGTAAAATGAACACAGCTCACATCTTTTCCGAGTAGTGCATTCTTGTTGAGGCTTCCAAGCATTTGCTAGAGTATCTCTAAACAATACTATTACCAATAGATTACTGTGACTGTTTCTAAGGGTGACCACAAAAAAAAATTACCTTTTCCTAAAAATAAACTGTCTTAAGGCTACAGTGCACACTTGTGCATATGTAAACATATACATGTGTGAAGTATTCTTTTTTTTAATCCTGAGTCTGAGATCCCCAAATTCTTGGGACTCTGAAGAACTGAGGAATATGTTGTGCTATGTAGCCTACAGTGAACCTGAGTGAGAGAGAGAGAAGTTGCCCCTGTATGATCTCACAGGTTTACAGAAGGAAAGTTGTTTTCATGGTTCTTGAGTGGATAAGCACACAAATATAACTGTAAAAATGTAGGAATGTAAGAGCATGCTAAGTCAGAACTAAAAACGTTAACCTCTCATAAACTGCTGTCCTTAGGTCTTCTGTTTTTGAGCCTATGAACCCACAGTCAGCTCCACAGGAGAGGTGTGGTCATGAGCACATGGTAAGCAAGAGGTCTGAAATGGAACTCTCTCACTTACCTTAGAAACCAGAAGGTTTCTACAGTGCACCTGTAGTCATTACTTAGAGAAACAAAAAGCCCCTTGGAATAAAAGTTTATGCTGCCTATAGTTACTACAAAGAATCAAGTTTAAATTGATTCTCAAATGCTACACACATTACCTAATGAGGGCAAGCATACAAGTACAGTGTGTATTCACACACTGAACATGCAGGACATACCACATTCCCACATAAGCACCAAAAATATCAGCAGGAGGAACTTTCCAACTGCTTTAGAAGTACAATATTAGAAGACTACAAGTATAAACAACAGGCACTAACCTGTTCCTTAACAGCAGTGTTTACATTGGTCAGGTAGTGTTGACAGATTTGACAGAATACTCTCATCTGCTTCTTCAGACGCAGAAGATCCTCCTTCAAAGAGAATGATTTCATATAAAACAGTTCTGTTTTTTTGATTTTATAGTCACAGTTATTGCATGAATTTGCACACAGTATTCCACCACAGACCTCCTATGCAGTGGTAACATTCAACTGCATTATTTAAAAATCACTATTACAAATAAAAATAGCAAGTAGCAATTTCCTCACTTTGGCCATCCTGTGTGGAGTACAAAGAAATGGCAGTTCAGATGAAAATCATGAAGCTATTTATTTAAAAAATAGTAACAAAAATACCCCCCAAAACAAACCTAAAAAAATCCAACACCTCCTCCCACCCCAAAAAAATAATGCATTTTTTCTTTAAAATATCTGTATTTTCAACCTAGAGGACAGATTTTAGGCAGCTGTTCATAACTAAAAATACAAAGCTACATGGTATTTTTTTTTTTTAACACTGCTTGGGGATAAAGTAGAATATCAGATGAGAGTTGGTATTTTCTTCCCTTCTTTCATTGGAAAAAAAGAAAAGTAGCTTTATGTGTTGCATTAACTTCCCAAAAAGTAGATTACCGAGCAACTAAAATATCGGATTGGTATAAGCACCACCCACATGTGTGACACAGTTGTTGTTACTCTATCACGTGAACATTCTAGGCCTGTAGAACTGGGGAAGTCCTAATACAAAACATCCTGTAACCAACATCAGCCCACAAAAAAATGAAATACCCCAGAAAGTTTAAAAACTATCTCTGAAATGGAAACTGAAACAAGCCTCTCCCTTTAAGAAAGCAGGTAACACCCTAGTACAACACATCATTTAATCTCAACAAGAATCACAAAAGCAACAGCTGCTTCTTGACAGGCATTTAAGTATAATTTTTTTTTAAAACACCTTTACTGCACAAAACCTTTTCTCTCAATATTTACCACTCCGATTACTATTGTTAAGAGAATTACACGTGGGAATGTTTTCTTTCTTTCACACAGAATTATTTGTTTACATTTTTATTAAAATTGAACCATTTATATAGCCCTTAATTTAGCAGCCTGTATCATGAACCTAATTCCCATATGTAGTCAACCTATTCACAACAGCACAGTTAGCAGTTAATATTGTCAGAGAACAAAAAATCCCAAACCAACCAACCGAAAAACTGAATAAACTGATAAACCAAGCAAATCTTTAGGCACAATATGTTTTTGTCACTTCTGGTTCTCTGCTTATTTTTTTCTGTTATATTCCACTCTCATTGCACAGAAGTCAATGGAACTTCCTGATATATTTGGTAGCAGTCAAGAAGTTAAATAAAATAATTATAGTTCAGAAGTCAAACCTATGAAAGCTTTAATTTACCAAAATTTTATTATGCAGAAGCAGAAAATAATCGTAATAAAGGACCAGTTTTCAAATAAATTCTTTTCATTCCTGCTGAAAGTATTACAGATTACATTTTACTGCAAAACAGTTTAATTAATCTTAATTCCTAAAGTATATTGTCAGTATTTAGCCCAGCTTCTGCCATCAGACTTGTGATAAAGCTTTAATCACTGTTACAAAAACCTCAAGACTGCTGTTTACCCTGTAAAGAATAAGCTAACAAAGCCTCCAAATCTTTCACACATGTAAGTGCTTCTCCACAATCCATATATCCACTCTGTAACTCCCTATTGGGGCTGCAAATGTTAAAAGCCATTAAAACATAGGTGGGTAAACTAGCCAGCCAGTGTTCAAGTTCATATTTATTTTAACACACCTTCAGACTGTAATTACTGATTGGACTAATGAAGTCTCAACATGATAGGGGAAAACCACCATAATCTAGCACAGGTATTTCTCCGTTATAAAAGAATTAGCACAAGTTACATGATTTTCCTCTCCTGCATCTATCAGGAGCTCCAACTATCACATCCTAAAATGAAAACAGTTTTAAAAGAAAAAAATTTATACATCCTCATATTACAATGAGTGCCTTGTAATAATGGATTATTAATTAACTAATTATCATTAATGCCATGAGTTCCCTTTGTTTTCTCCCTAGTAAATTGTGACCATCACATACTGATTTCTTTTCTTACATTATTACAAGTATGGCAATCAAAGTGTTTAAAAAAACCTGAAGAATTTGCTTATCTCCTCTCTGACAAACATGGGTGAACAATAACTCCAATAACAAAGTGCAACTCTAGCATAAATTCCCAGTCAAAGAGCACTCTTCTTACAGGATTGTAGAGGGCTTCCGGAAAAAGTACGTTTGATTATAGCTTTTTTTTTTTTTTTAAAGTTGAAGAAACCATCAAAATGTTTCAGCACTTAGAAACTCCATTCTAAACCATCTAGCCTTTCAAAAAACTTTTCATTAAGCAGTTCACACAGCCAACCACCTAATCACCCTCTTCAAGCAATGCTGCCCAGTGGATACAGGAAACCTTAATCCTTCCTCCAAGATTTTTTCAAGAAGTGAAATTAGAAAGATGACATTTGCCAGAGCTTTGCCCTTCAAGATTACTATACATAGAACCAGAACAGGCCTTCTCATCATTCCCTGAGAATCTGAAATTTAACTTCATCTTTCTGTGTCTTTATTTAACAACATATTTAAAAGACTGATGAAGAGCAAAGTACAACTGCAACATACTGAGCAACAGGAATACTGTGATGGTGTGCAAATTCTTACATCTCACTGACAGTTCACAGTCTGTGAACAAATTCAAACCCACTACTTGAGAATAGTAAAACCGACTATACTGTGTTCTGTAATTTGCACTCTACCCCTCCTTAGCATTAATATTATGCCTGATATGTATCATATTTATTTACAATTACTTTAAAATTCTGTCAGATTAAATGTAATATGGACATTGAAATAATAAAAATTAGGAAAATACTAGGTTTATAAGTCAAGCATTTAACTACTAAAACTATGAACTCTGAAGAACTTACTAGAAAAGCAGAATTAGGCAGGTATCACCATAAAATTCTTAGTCTTAATTAATTCCATCACAGTGCTCGCTTGATGACACTGCAGCTATACACAAATGTTTATTTACTAACACAACTGGAACATGGCATACCTTTGTGGAACTGCTTTCAGTAACTTTTGCTAGCTGCCAAAGGATTACATAATGAGTACACTGCAGTGCATGAATAACAATCTGAAATCAAAAGGAAAAAATGCATTAGATGACAAAGGCCAATAAAAGACAGCAACAAAAGCTATTTGTTGTTGTGCCTAAAGAACACATTTTAACTACAGACCTGTTCTGGCATGTCTCCATTTTCAATGCCAGTTTTCAATAACTTGTAGTTGCAGCCAAACAGGTCCCATCTTGACAGATCGTGAGCACTGGAAATATCAGAAAAGAAGCAAAAATATAATTTAACTAATATTATTTCTGCAATTTGAGGTTAACACTACTGAAAGCTTAACTGGTTTTAAAAAAAATTACTTAGTGAAAAAAAAGACTTCCAACCATAACCTCCCTCCCAATCGCCACCGAAACACACTAAAAAAAGCAAAGCAAAAACCCCCCATGAAATTGCATTGAAAAGAGATATCAAGCTAAAACGAAACAAAAACAACTTCCCACACCATGAATCCAAAGAGCTGTGTGCAGAACCTACTTGTGAAAAGCAGTGATTCTCTTCAGTGTTGACAAAACTTGATATGCATCATCTTCATCAGGTTCCTCCCCCTATTTAATAATCATACAGTGAGATATCTCAAGCAGTGCATTCTAAGAGAACTGGGGAGCTAAAACAAAACACAATACTCTCCAAACTGAGGGGCATGGGGAGGGTGGAGAGCTGATTCTAAATTATTTATCAATGTCGCATTTGCTTTTAGAAGAATCAGAGAGATAAGTAACAGTTCATGTCTAGAGAGGGACTTGATCTTAAATGTCTTTTCCAACATAAATGGTTCTGTGATTCTATAAAATTGTCAGCAGCAGAAGGAGAAAGGGGTGGGGAGGGAAAAGGGGGAAAAAAAAGGAAGTCTAGGATAGCTGAGTACAATGTATAATGTAGGTGCTTCTATTTTCTCTGAAGAATCCAGCAGAGGCCACTGTCAGACAAAAGACACTGGACTAGATGGGCCACAGGTCAGTACTTCAATCTTACTTTAATCAGATAAAAAAGTCTTTGAGAGAGGTAAGGGAAGTGGTTTGTTCTAATCTCCCCATAAGTTCTGACAAACTTGCATTTGGTGCAAAAAAAGGAGTAAAAGGGAAAGGGTCCAAAAAGTGTCTATTCGTACATAGGATAAACTATCTGAGGTTAAGAAACTCCTTCTCAGTCTAACAGAGATAGTGCAAGTTTTACTATTCCATAGTTGCACAGCCTTGTCAAAGAACTATGGATTTCAACGCTTCCACCAGACTATTTGCCATTTTCCTTCAAGCCAACTGTCTAACATCTCATTTCCCTGCCTTACCTCTCATTCTTTCTTTTTCTCACAAAGGGCAACAAATGGATAACATTCCTTGTCTAAGGTTTCTAAAGTAGAGTCCTAGTTCAGGACAAAAAGCAAAAGAAAAAAGGAGCACAGCCTGATAAACCACATGCATCTGAGAAGTGTGGAGAATGAAGTTGTCAGAAAGACACTTCCTAAGCTCCTTACCACCGATGAAGAGGAGAAACAAGTTTCGTCTGAATGTCAGAGATCCCACATAGTGAAGTTAAATACTCCATCAGAAAATTCTCACTTTTCAGAACAGCATAGTGTGGGAACAAAGTTATTTTTAAGCTACTAACTGCATCTGCTTGCATTCAGCAAGGGAGGGGGAGTGTTTTTTAGAGGTTTTGATATTTAACAACAGCAAGATGCAATCACAGGCAAGACTAGCACCAGTAGCAGTAGAACATCTGAGGAGAATCCTAGTGGAATTACAATACTACAACTCTCAAAAACAAAAGCCTTGAAATGTAAGGGGGAAAAGTTTATGTAATTTCATTGTTTTTCTGGAACTTATCTCAAGTTCCCAAAAGACATTTGTCAAAAGGAGATAAAGATTAAAGACTCACTGTCCAATTATACATGAATAGTCTGTGTTCACATAATTGTATTATTGCACTTAACAGTTTTGAAAGTCAGAGGGAAGCTCCCATCCCCAAGTCACTCAGTTGCAGAGGAAGGCAGAAAAACATACTGGAAATATTTAGAAAGACAGGAAAAGTTCATCTTGCACAGTAAAATACCTCTTGCAGGAAGTCCTCAAGAAGTCGATTAAACTTGTCTGCCAATTCATCTATTAGCTGACTTCTTGCAATGTCAACCCTGTTAAAGATTGTGAATTCTTCATTACAGAGAGCGTGGTATGTTTTTGAACAGGCTTCCAAAACATCTATATCTGTGTGTTTCTCCACGATATCCCGGATTTGTCGCAGTAAGGCATCCAAATGCTACAAGGAAGATGAGCCATAGAAAAAAATATGTATTCATATATATACACACACATTTCCATAAACTTTAAGGAATTTTAAAAGGTAAGTTCAATTTATTACTTTTGTAACTATGATACAGAACGTAAGACACATACAGAAAGCCAGTGAAACTCCCTACTTATCAAAAACTAAGCAGGAGCATGTCAAAGACCAAAGATCAGTGCATTTTAAAAAGTCATTAAAAATTTGCAAGTGGTCAGCATAGTTTTATCTAACATTTGAATTTGCAATGACAACTGAACAACACAGAAGCATTTACCTCCTACTCACACAAACATTTACATATGGACTTAAAAGCTGTATAATTGAATATTTGGTTCCATAGCACTCTAGTGTCAGCACTGGAGCCAACTTCAGCCCTCCTTGTATTCCTCCCCTCAACCTGAGTTGCTCTCTAGTGCTCTATTACTGATGGCTATGCTGTCAACTATACAATTAATCACTTTTTCATTCTAATGGTTTCCAGCTACTTGCTTCACAGTGCAATAGCCTATCTGAGAAGGAGCAAATAGAGATGAGAACACCTTCACCAACTTCATCATCACAGCACTTAAAACAAGAGCAATAACTACATAATTGGTGATATGGTAGTTTTCCCTTCCTTCATGCAATGAAGACGATGCTTTACTAGTTTCAGTAATGAGAAAAGGAGAACTTACTGAGCTATTTCTACAAACTTTATCTGTCAGGCAGCATATCTCAAATATGACCATAACCCCACAACAAAGTTCATCTAACTGGCTAAGACTTTCTGTTCAAATTTGCCAGACAGGCCTTAGAAAATTCAGACTTTCACCACCTCCAAGAACAGCAGGCAGTCACAGTTCTAACGACCAGGTCTCACTCTCAATAAGGGTTGCAATAAATAAAGTCTCATTTACACAAAAATACTCCACGCCTAGAATATTGACAGAAATTCCAGAGATTTAAGTATTAATTCTGGAATTTTTCCTTCTGTGTTAAGTGTTACTGAATGTTACCTTACCTTTTCTAATCGTCCTGTTGTATAAATTTCCAAATCAAAGTACTGTGGCAACTGCAGTAAGTTGGTGACTTTTTCTGCATCTACAGAATACTGTAACATTGGCAAGGAAATGAATTTAGATGAAAAAGTACTGGACAACATAATTCATTACAGAACAAGCAAATATTAATAAAAACTAGTAGGAAAAAAAATAATACTTGTGGCAAGCCATACCATTAATTATAGAAACTATCCTTGTAAACATTTCAGCAACAGTCCATCAGTAAGAAATGGAATTAAACCTACCTTTGCTAGCAACTGAGGAAGTGCCACTGCAAAAAGTTCAGTAATTTTTGTCCTGTCATCCAGCTGGGTTTTCTTTTCCTTTGCTGTCAGCACCTGAAATATTGGTATCATGAGAATTTTGAACTAAAAGTTCTGGAGCAAAGTTTCATTACCATTAATTAAATGATTATTAGGCACACAGATCTCTAATAGCACTGTAAAATATCAATGCAAAGCAGGAGAGGGGGAATGTAACTTAAAAAAAAAAAAAAAGGGCGGGGGGGGGAACCAACATTCAAAAAATGCAGTTCAAAGTTAGACCTAATACTATTATTAAGATAATATTGAAAACAGAAGTGATAGTCTGGAACAAAAGATTTACCTTCCCTGCAACAAAATACTATGATTGGAATGACAATGAAGGAACAGCAAACCCCTCTTTTTAACAATATTTACCCAATTCACATGCCAATCCAATCTTCATACAAGTTTTCAACTTGTACCTGGACAGGTTCTGTACCAAAAAAAGCACCACTCTTGAGAGCAGTTCCCTTCCCTGCCTAATGCCTCCGTAATAGAGGGCTGCCTAAACTCTATATAGTCATAGAAAAGCTGATTGGTGGACTGTCCTCCTTCCAAGAGACTATGGAGTGTATTTTCCTTTCCCTTGTTTTGCTCTTTCACAAGAAGAGTTCTAGCTTTGCCCAAACATTGATTTTTGTCTTCCTTTTCCAACCAATACTGCTTTCAAAATCAATTTTATATTACCTTTAATTGTACAAACAAATGCAGCAGTTCAAACAGTATTAAGCAAATGCCAAAGTCCAGAAAAAGAGAACTAGCCACAGCACTCAAGATACTGGAGGCTGTGGAGACCAAAGCTGAACTTCCAAACTTCAGCAGCAACAGCCTACAATCTATTCCTTCTTCCCACAACATCCCCACAGAGCCACTCCCACGTCTCTAGATGTGTAGCTTTTTGCTTCCTACCCTTTTTCCTGTTCCTCTTCCCACAGGAGGATGACATTCAGCCGCTTGCCGAATTGTACAAAGCATTATTTCGATCAGTGCGCTTTCCTGTCTATCCGTTAAAGCTGAAATTTAAGAAACAGATGTTAACACACAGCTTGATTTTTCATTTTCAACAAGGATCAAAATATATTTGGCTTTTTTAAAGGAAGACAGACAGACGTTTAGGCCAACAGCTCATTTCCAGAGGTGGGGATGGCAGAGGGGATAGAGAAAGTAAGTACCTTATAAAACAGTACCAGAAGATATTTAAAATTGAGGGAATATCCCTGGATGAGTCACAGGACAGGATGGAACAAATACCAAGTTTTATAACCATTTTAGTTCCTTTCCATTTTTCAAAGGTCCATTTACCAGGACCAACGAATTACAGAATTATGCTGGGGTTTTGTTTGGGTTTACTGTCATTAAAGAAATTATGGTACTTTTCCATATGGTAGATGTAACATTCAGTAAATGAACCAGTTTCACAAGCAACTTCATTCCTCTGATGCCAAAAGTGCAGCCTGAACTTGTGGAACAACAACACAACAGGACACTGCATGCTTATTCCTTCTCTTTTCTTCCCACCATTGTTCTTCTGTGTCTCACTCCCATACCAGAAGTGATCTCCTTCTACTCTTCCTCACATTTTATAATTGGTGATTTCTCATAGTCATGGAAACACAGAGAACATACGTGTAAACATCTTATTTCCTTATACGTCAAGAAACTGAACAGCAATACAAAGACCTAAAATTGTCTTACGTTCTTCTCCATTGAGAGGCTCCTCCAGCAGAAGACTGTTCATACATTCCCAGTCCTTCAATAGGTCTGTTGCACAGTCCCACATGCTGTCCACAAGATAAGCAGCATGTTCGTGCAACTAAAATGAGAACAGATTAAGTATTTTATCAGCAATAAAGTTCATTACAGAAAGAGAACACAGGGTATTTCTTGTGCTTAGCTCCTGCCTGTGGCAAAAACACAGAGCAAGTTTTGTGAGCTCTCTGGTTAAACAGAAGACTCTCTTCCCCAGTTAACTTACGATGAATCCAGACCAACTGCTACAAAGAGTGGTGCTACAAGATCTGTCAGAACTTGTGAGATAGATGGGTAGGGGTTGTGTCGTTTTTTTTGTTTTGCTTCCCTTTCTCCCCCCACCTTTTCAATCTCCTAAATCACAATTTCTTTACATCTATATATCAGTGTGTAGAATGACAGAATATTTGCAGCACTCACAACCTGTCTCAAAACTGTACTGATGACAGATCCTTCAAATAACAACTACCACACAAAACAGTCTTTCAATCCCCAGGTGGCTCAAGTAACAAGAAAACCTAGACAGATTCATGGTTATTAATCAATGAGTGGGGAAGAGAAAAACAACAAAATTAAATTTAAAAATATTAAAACAAACCACAGCAACACAAAAACCACACACACCACAAAAACAAGGATATCCCTGCAACTCAACTTACTTCACTTTCCAAAAAGAAAAACACTAACGTCTTCACAAGATTAGCATTTGGACTTTGTCTTCCCCTCCTTTTAAGTATTCCATCATCTTCAGCATCTCTGCGGCTGAAAAGCCTAAAAGAAAAATTATTTCTTGACAATTTTCTTCTTCATTGCCTTTGTCACAGTCAATTCATATCAGGATATTGTTTTTTACACACTTAATACCTTGTTGCTCAGCTCCACATTTTATTTTGAAAGGAAGTAATTTGGGACAACTATCATTTGAACATTTCATATACACTGAGTGGGTATTTCACTGACTGTTTCCAGTGGAATGTATAATTATAATGAACTGCTTTACAAACATCAGAGATAATTGCTGGTGCTTGAGGTCCTATGCTCCTCCTTAGTAAACTATATTTGCTGAACCTCCCACATGAGACTTTATAGCAGCAAAGCTTCCTTCTTCCTCCTGGAGGAAGGTCTGAAAAGTCTTAGATGGAAACTCTATTTTGTTCTCCTACACACCTGACATATGTTGGATTTTTTGTTTTTAAACAGAAAAATATTTTCTGCAATGGTCATAGGAGCCAATGGGGAGAGGGGGGCACAGGGGAGGAACTACAAATGGGAGAAGACTTGTTAGGATTCAAGCCCAAGTTTTAGGCACCAAAATCACATGAGCGTTTTAAGACATTTCACAGGATAGACAGGAAAGGAGAAGACAGAGGAACATTTTTATTATATTCCCTGAAGGTACAAGCTTTTCAAGTGCAGCCTTCAAAACTGCTCTCTATCTCCCATTCAGAAAAACTACAACGGTTCAGAAACTACAGTAATGTTACATGCTCTCTGAAGGTCACTTCATGATTCAGGTTTTTTCTTTTCTTAATTAAAACTAATGAGAATCATAGCATTAATGCACACACACAAAAATCTACAGGAATGAAAAGTTAACTAAAATTTCTCCATCTTACTTTTTGTAAAGAAATTCCCCTGCAGCAACTGCTACTGGCCGATGAGCGGAATAAACCAGATGGTAGACATTTTCACAGTCTTCTGCAGTCAGAACTTCTTCACTACTCCTAGAGTAGGGATGGGAAGAAGGAAAGGAAAAAAAAAACAAATGCTGGGTTAACAGATTATGAACTCTCATGAGGTAAACTGAAATGAAGGAGAATCAAAACCTTTTCCTTCTATTTATCATGGCTAAAACCTGGTCTTACTTCCAATGTCTCCATGAACAAAATATACTGAAGTATAAGCTGTTTGCTAGAAGGTTATGCTCAAAAGTTCAACTACTGCGTAATGTTCAATACATTCTACATTCTTCATTTCAAGCATTCCACGACGGCTTCCAACTATGGAGGCTGAATCCCAATTTCCTTACACCTACCTAGCCGTGGGAGATGAGTAACAGCACTGTTCTAGTCAGATTACTTTTGAAATTCCCATGTTTGAGTGCAAGATGCATTCTATAGACTTCAGATTATCTGAAGTGTCATGGTGTTGGCCTCACCCACAGGGATAAGAAACACTTTTAAGTTTCAATATCTGTTGTAAGTCAGATAAGGAAGTATACATGTACTTACTGTAAAACAAGAGTGAGTAATTTTATTGCTTGGACTGCAACATCATACTCTTTGTCAAGAGTCATAGACACAATTCTATCCTAAAAGCACAAAAGAAAACATTTTTAAAGAGGAAAGAAGTGTAATCCAACTTTAAAAATAATAATAACAACATACTTAAAAGTAAGAAGTTACACTAACCTTGAACCGACTGGTGAAGAGTTCCAATTTGGAATTAAGCTCTTTATTATAGTAAAGCCCTTGCAAAGCAGTTAGGCATTTGAGTCTTACTTCCCCTTGCTAAAAGAAAATAAAGAACTGAATTAAAAGTCAAGTATAGGATACAGATGTGATCTTCACATCTTACATGAGAAGTTTCTTTTACAGTCTGAATTAATTCAAAGATTAAATGCTGTCAAGATATACTACCAATTATCATGTTAATGACAAAATAATATCTCCTTGTTTGTAACAAGCTAATGAAGGAAAAAACCTAAACAAAACCCCAATATCTTACTGCAGTTAGCATCTCTGTAAGTCAAAATGTACTTGTTTCGGTCTTTCTAAATGCTCAAGATATATTACTAAGTATGATTCTATGTGTTTCCTTTCACTTAAATTAAAACTGACATCTTTATCACTGCTGACCATCTCTTGTCTGATCAGAATTGGTAAGTAAATAATGAGAAAAATATTCCTCCTGAAATACAAGATCTACTTTACCAGAGGACATGTTTTAAGGTATAGACACAGAATGACTTTTCAGAAGTCTAGGATTACTGACTTCATGCAGCTTCTATCACCCTTCTGCCAGACGTTATTGGTTTTTATACCAAACCCATAAACACCATAGCACGAGCAAGTCTCCAGTGCAAGAACTGAGACCATGTGCTGACTCAACAACGAATCAGGGAGTATTTGTAAACTATGTCTCTGGACCCCTCCAAGCAGAGAATAATCTTTAGGTGCTGGTTGGTTAGTCACAGCTTGAGGCCCTCACCAGCACAAAAGGGGACTGCTCCCATGCTTTTTACAGCTAGTCGAGAATGCTAGAGAGTTTCTTAACTTGGCAAAAGAGGCTACAGGACTGCATTATTCCATATGACATGAGCTGATTTTAAGTCATTAACTGTTACAAAGTAGAAGTTTGTGTCAGTGATAAATAAATACAAAATACTATTTCCTTACAAATAACAGTTCCTTAAAAAAAAAAAAAGGTCTATATATCTCTCTAAAAATATTCAAAAGATTCAAATCTGGTTTAAATATATGTTGAAATGCCAGTGCTTCTGAGTGATAAGAAAAGCAGTGAGAGATGCAAACAGTTAAGAGACCTGAACCTAGTTTGACAATATCAACAACCAAACCCATGGAGTTATGCTTCCTGGTCCTGCTCCTTTTCCTCAGTGCAGTTTACCTTATCATGCATAGTCCACCCCACATATTTTAAGTAGCTGTCATTGAGGAAGGCGTCGCTGTACATCTTCATCCATATTCCAATCTCTTCAATGCAGATGGCTCTTATTTCAGCAATTGCATCTCTGGGGAGAGAAGTGGAGCAGTAAGTTCAAACAGATGAGTAACAAACCTGCCACCAGCTTCCAAAGTAAATTAACGAAGCTACAAATTACTTACTAAGATAAACTTACCGGTATCTATGCACAAAAACCCCTTTAAATATTGCATTCATCATGTTTTCTATTTCATCCTGATTTTCTTGAAGCTGAAAGAATGTAGAGTACATAAACAGTGAGCAGCACTTTTACAGTCAGATCAGATGGTGCTGATGCTAGGCAAACTAAATTAACATTTACAAGCGTGACCATTAAATCCTTTCCTGAAATATTCTCAAATCTATTTCACAGTACGATATGTTACTATTTAAGGAATTGTATCTACCACAGCATACAAACTTTAGTTAATTGTGACCACTGGAAAACTGTTCTTCAGGTGTAACAAAGACATCTTAGGTTTCTGAAAGTTCCTTCTCAGCTTACTTAAAAGAAAACTTGATTTAACTTTTTGGTAACATCCCTGCCTTTTTTATGTATCTATGTGTTATTCACATTAGGACTGGTCCCGTACACACATCTAACAGAACTACACTGATTGGCTGTCTAAGGGACCAGTCTCAAACTGCAAGAACTTTGCAAGACAAAAGTTGTCAAAGTTGTTAGTTTGTCTGAACTGTCAAGAAAACAAAAACCTTAACAGGTAACAGCACAAACACTGAAGAGCAATCCTCTGATCATGAAAAGGTTATTTCAAATGTCTAAAAGAAAAAAAAACCCAAACCCCAAAACAAACAAAAGCCAAATCACAAAACAACACAGCTCCCCTTCCCCCCCTCAAAAAATAAAAACCACCACCCCCTTTCCCCCAAGAAGCCCACACACAAAACAAACCACCAATTCCCCCCAAAATAAATACCAAAACCTGAATGAATTAGGGCTTTCAACAAGACAGCACTGTCAGCAATGAATCAGCAAGTCTCTTTTACACAAAAGAAAGAAAATAGAAGTAGACTGCATTTTCAGTTTTGATAGTGCTTTCTGTAGATGAAAAAAAGCCTTATCTAAAGCCTTTAAATACACTTTCTGCCGAGATCGATATTGACATTATAAAAGCAGTACTTTGCCCCAAGATCTCAGATCTTCTCTAGAAGCCAAAACCAGTCAACGTATGGTAATTTCTGTTACGTATTTGAGCTTGGTTTAGGAAAGTAGTCAAGAAATGCATGAGAAAAAAATAGCTTTAACTAATGGCTGTCTCTCTTATTAACTTTACTAGAACAGAACTATTTTTAAGAGTCAGCATTTATCTCTTTTTATAGAAAACCAGACAGTAAGAAGCACCTTCCAAAGTTTTTTAAACATGAACAACTTAAAGAATTAAACAGTGACTAACAGCTACCAAAACATACCACAGAACAAGATTAATTATTAGTTGCCAGTTATGAACACTCATAAAGTGCACACAAGCTGGAGTTGCACTAACCTCCTTTCTTTTCTGTAGCAAGAGTTCCAGCCTATCATTAGCTCGTTTCCCAATGATTTTATTTCGTTCTGCTTCATACTGCCGCTGTGTATTGTCCATGTTAATACTAAGATTTAACGCCACATTCACTAAAGCAGTCATCAGCTTCATGGCTACAAAAAAAAGTGAACAGAATAAGGATTATTTAAAAGGTTACCTAAGAAAATTTATAAACAAAAATCTTGACACCTCCTCCTGGCAACCCTTTCTGTATTTATGAAAATATACTCATTGTAAATTCCTTGATACACAAACTTTAGCAGTGTTTAGCCAAGCACTGCATAATTACTTATAAGTACGATAAAACACAGTTATTCAGTTCTTTTCTGTCAATTTTATGTTATAAGCATTATTCTTGATTGAGATATAGGATATGCTTCCCCTCCATAATGCAGGTAGAATGTAAGATTTACAAGCAGCCAAGGAAATATTAAAAGGATTCCATTATCAGAGTAAGACTGACACCATTCAACTTTAAATATGTAGCAAGGTTTTTTCTTCAAAATGTCTCAGACAACCAAGACCACCATATCACACCAGTCTTTTTTCCTTAATTTAACCTTAACAAGGGGCAGGTTTTTCTAAAGATTCCTTTGTTAGCAGAGGAAGCACATTAGCCAACTAACTACAAGCCAGAGAACTGATGAAAATATAAAATACACTTGCACGGGATTTTTGGTGTGCTTTTATTTCCGTATCAACTCTTTTTAAAAAGGTGCAGACAAATATCCCTTGCCCAGAAACAAGCAGGAGGTCAATAGTGTACTTGCTTTTTTTGTGAACTTCAGTAACAAGGCATGAAAGGGCTTGCACTGGCAGAGCACACATGGAGCATTCTTGTGCGCGTCTCACCAGCATAAAGCTGATGAGCAAGACTTAAAGACATGCAGCTATATTGAAATATCATCTCACACTGTAATCTCCAAGGATATCAAGATTAAAGAACTCGTCTGAGCTCATCAGAGAAGCCAAAATTACCACAAATAACAGTAAATATGGATACAGGGATTTTGTTGGCTCTCTATTCCATAAAAACACAATCGTCAAGAATACAAACTGTAAACTCAGATGAAACACACAAGTAATTACACAAAATCAACAGAATTGACTACTGATGTGAACAAATGCAAACAGACTGCTGAAAAAAATACTTTGTGCTACAGAAATTAACATGCAACAGGAGAACTTCTGCAGCTTTTACTCAGGCACGACTCAAAAAGGAAAGGGTAAAACCTTGCTTTTTAAGAGCCAAAATTTGTTTTAGTCATATTTTACTACAGTCAGAACTGATGATACCAGAGAAGCTGCACATTTTTTCCCCTCTCCCCATAAGAAATGCCCTGGCTGGTGGGAATCTCACAGCAGGAGGCCCATGTGCAGTGTGCTAATGTAAATTCAAGATTGCTATCAGTGATACAGAACAACTGATAGGACAGCCAGGACTGGAGCCAGCTGTAAATCAGCCAGGTCCAGGGAAGGTAAAAACAATTATTTCCACTGTGGCAAAAACTCAGTTTCACGCATGGCCTAAATTCACCCTGTTCCAAACAGAATTGCTACAACAACCTCTCATAAGCTGAGGCTACACAATGCCATTCACAACCCTCCTTCAGGCACCAATGCAGGTTTAAGACTTCCTTGTTCAAGAAACTTGTCCTTTGTCCACATGAAGACAATTCTTTCAAACACTCTATATCTAACTCACAAAGGGATTTCTCCATAATTTAACAGATTGGGAAAAAATTCACATGAAGAGGTCAATTACTTAAAACCAAGCAGATATTTAGTAACTGTATTACTGATGAAACACACTTCCAAATTATTTCTAATGCAAAGACTTGAAATGCTATTTCACACTGCACCATGGCCTCAATATACAGCACAACTTAAATTTGCAGCAGAAATTGCACTCAACATAAAATACAATTTCTGTTTGACTTAATGCAGAGCATAAACAGGTTCAACTGCATTTGAGGTTAAAGATTCCTGCACCCTTTTTTATGACCAAAGACAAACTTGTAGAATCAACTAGAAAGTCTCCTACTATTTATTTTTTTCTACCAGATTTAGAGGTAATAAAAATTAAGTACCAGACAGCTGGTGAAGAATGCTTTAAAATAATTCTGGGTTTTTCAGTAACAAAAAATCCAGGAAGGATAAAAAACTGTTCCAAAACAAGTTGCATTAGATGAAACACAATGAAACTGAGCTGAATGTCTAGTATCAAGAAGTTTAACCGGAACAATTCTTTCCTGTGCAACACAAAATATAAAATGAAAGCAATACACAAATAAATCCAATTCACTGACCTGCCAGCGTGCTAGTGTGCCGAAATGCTCTGACTTGTGAGTCTGACAGCCCCGTAAGCAGTGAAATGACAGTATCCATCATATATTCATCATATATGATGCTATATTGACATTGTCGGACGAGCACTCCAATGAACTCACAAAAACTGGATTTGAACTTCTTCCACTGGGGGCCAGCCATAGTTAGCGGATAATCTCCACTATCCTATTACAAAACAAAACAACAGAAAAAACAGAAAAGGAAACAGGAAACTTTCAAACATCTTAAAAATTATTTCATTAAATAGAGATTAAAGAGAGATGGGTAGAACTTTAAAGTCAAAATCTCCAAGGCACTAAAAATGATACATCAGAAGAATGTAATTCCATAAATATGTATCCACTTTGCGGCTCAGGCATGTTATAGTGCAAAGACAACATTCTAACTACTAATTTTCCTTTTTTTTTGACTCCCAGAAAAGAAAAATCATACACCTTACAAATCTGCTTCAAGTTACACTAGAAACATCACATGAACAGCTGGGTGACTGGCTTAGGAATATCAATTCATGATCATAATAAAATTGACAGGGACATGTTTAATATATCAGACTGAAACTTCCTGAAGTCATAAAATGACCTGCTACAGCACCTTGAATGTAACAAACGTGTTCCTCTCCTGATTTGGGAGCCTTTATAAATAATGGTAAAATGACAGGGAGAAAAAAAAAATCATTTGTGTCAGTGCTTCTGTGAACAGTTTCTTTAAGAGGCTGAAAAATAATACAGGTTGAAAAATGAAGAAAGTATCCATGAAAAGGGATTAAAATCCAAGAGTTGTTCGTAAGAATTCTGTTACAAAAAACAGTGAGCATGACATGGTGATAAAAAAACCCCACAGTCCCAGCTGTGGCTTTATAAATTTCATACAATATTGCCTTAAAGTAATCAAATCTATTTATGCACTGAGATATTTCTAAGGAACACTAAAATCCTTTTAAAGAAAAGGGTATTACATTTTCCCCTCAGTTAAAGTTAAGGATTTTTTTTAATGTAGTGGAGGGGGGATTATTTCTGTACTGGACAAATCTGAGGAAGAGGCTATAAAGCTACCTGTATGTTCTTTGGAACACAGGGAGAAAGGAATATCACCAAGAAAACCCCAAAACCAAAACACCACCAAAAAATCCCAACATCTCATTTACCCCAATACTCAGTGGAACTGAAAATTTAAAGGAAAACAAGCTGTAAGCCCCATGAAAGGAAAAGCATTACTCTTGAATTGAAGAATAATCAAATTCAAAACCCCACAATAATACAGAGTAATGAACGCATAGGAATAAATTTAGCAACCATTTTAAGAGAGAAAATTTAAGGCCTAACATACACAGCACAAACAGGGAGACATCCCACACAGCCCCACAGTAGTAAAGTTCCCACTATTTAAAAACTGAAAGTCAATATTGATTTCTTAAACCATTAATAAGTTACATACATGCAGAGCTTTACTTCCTAATCTTACAAATTCAGTGAAATAAGGCAGTTTAGTATATTCATTCATAAAAGTCCTGTCATTTTTGTAGACGAACTTATCCTTGAAACAAATCTCTAAAAACGTGATCCAGCAAGATTAGGACAGCTAAAAACCAAAATTAATATCAATACATAATCAATATTTCATTAAATTACCTCATCAAATTCTTCGGTCATTTTCCGGATTATTTCAGAATTCTGCATATGTCGGAACATCTCTGCGGTAACAACTCCTACAATTTAGACATTTGATTATTAGCACTTTTAATATGAAAGCAGTATATGACATGATTCCTGCTACAATGTAAAAATGATCAATTGTCAGCTAATTTACAGATTACATATGCATTTTTAATAATTTCTGCATTTTTTTCTTTTATTATTATCCTTTTTAAGAAGTGTTTGTGGTGCATGTACACACACATCCAGCATTCACTCATATTCAAAAGTCACAGATACTTGTGCCAGACCTCTTAATCAGTGAGGCATTACACCATCTGAAGTGACCTTTCAGGACTCAAGATTCTAGATGGCGTAAGACAATTCTGAACAGATGTATTGCTACTACTTATTATCTTCTGCACTCTAATAAACAGAGTGATTTCATGCTGTTCCTATTTGTCTTGGCCTCGAATTGTTAGGGTGTAAATAGTGATATAAAAACCAAATAGATCTCCCAAAGTTTACTGCAAAATTCACGACAAGGATCAGCACAGAAAGCATTAGAAGATTCTGCAGCTTTATCTTGTAACAATAATCAAAAGGTCACTGCTCTTGAAAGCATGGATAACCTCTGAAGAATGCTGTTGGCTTTCTGAAGATTTACGCATGTTAAAAGTTTATCAGGACAGAGAAACGCTTCAGCAGAACAAATTACATCCAGTCCTACTCTATCAAGCTCAGTGACACTACAGGGTAAGTTACCTTCTCCTCTTCAAAAAGAGGTGAGAGGACAAAGAGTGGAGGATATGGAAACGAGGCAAAAAAAAAATCAGAAAATAAAGAAGAAAATAAAATATGGAAATACAACCTTACTGTAGACAGGCTACCATGAGCATGGCCATTGTATCTTTTAAATCAAGCATGTCTACAAAGGCTATGAAGCAATCTTAAAACACTCAATGATAAGAACAGGTAAGTCCAAACTAGAATTCCAGGACTGAACAACCTAAACTATCAGTGTTAAGACAGATGGTTTTCTAAAATAATACCAGGAACAGAGGAAGATGAAGCAAGTGTTAAATATCAGTACTGCAATCCATCTACTGGAAATACAAAAGGCTTAATCTACATTTTAAACTACAGTATAATATTTCTAAACCTCCTGCTCACACCTTCAAAAATACTAGTTTAACTCCAAAAACCGGGTAAGGAAAACTAATAGCAGGCATGGAGCAGTCCTACAGTCTCTGCAGTATAAAAGGAAAGACTGAGAATCATACTGTAATACTACTAAAATGGGTGAGTAAACATTTCAGTATCTTACCTTTGCAGCCTGAACACTGAATAAAGAAGTTAATGAGATCAAGAAGTGCTATATCTCTGTCATGTTTGTATGACTCTATCCAGTCATCCACTACAGACTGAAAGGAAACAAATAAAAAGGCACTGTTCAGTTTTCATAAATTGAAGACAGTGTTATTTATAAGTGATTCTTCTTCATTTCTTAACTTGAACTCTTTTTTCATTAACTAAAGACCTAAATGTTTGAATGATCTTTTACTGCCATAACACCAGTCCTCAAGAAAAGAACTCATTTTGTTCTATAAGCATGTACTACAAGTACAAAACTGACACCTAAATATAAAGCACAGGAATACCATATCCTCCTACTGTAACTTTTTTTGGAGGAAGAATGCAAGAATAATTGGTATATTTTACAGAATTAGGTATTTTATTTACAATCACCCCACCCCATCAAGCTACAGTGACACTTCTCTAAAGACACTATTCGGATGTTCTCCCTGTATTCTTTCAAAACTGTGCTCTTTTGATGAAACGTGCTCCATGCACATTTGCCAAAACAGGATGAACAGCACTTCCCTACACTGCATGGACATTAATTGCTCTGTAGTCACTAAGCCAAAGAGGAACAACAGCATTTTACTTGAAAACTTTAATGGGAAGCAAATTAATAGGAAACCTGTGATAATGGTTTTGAGAAAACAGAATTTATACATAATTATGTTTCAACCATCCACGTGTATAGTACAAACTGTCTGCTGCCAAGGTCATAAAAACATAGAATCAGAGATTTTTATTAACACAGGCACAAGAGACTCACTTTAATATCATATTCTCAGGTTTGACTTTTCTTAATATGTTGATACCCTTGCCTAAGTGATGGACAATTCAGAATTCCCAAAAGACAGCTGGACTATGCATCATCTCCAATGCTTCCTGTCTGTATTCTCAGTACTTACTCTCACAGGCCATATTGCTGTGAGGACAAATAAAACACATGGCCATGGAGAAAAACTTCTGAACAGAGATAAAGCTAAATCCCTCTTCTCTAAATTTAAGATTTTTTATAGTATGATGCACAATTTCTGTCAGCAAGACAAAAAGAATGAAAAACTCCAAGTGAAACTGTCATGGTCTTTTTGCAGCAGGAGCAGAACCTATGAACTAGTACATCTTAAACATCTTAAATTAAGCTTCTAAAGAAGGTCATCATGCAGCAACTGGATAATAACAGGAATGGAACAAATATTTCCACTTGGTAGCCTTGTTTTCAGAATCTATTTTATTTAAAGAACCCCCAGCAAAAAAGTAGTTTCTTGAAACATTGTCTCAGTGAATGACCCATCTATTTTAGCCAGAGAATAGAGAACAATTCAGAAAAAGGTGTGGAACATAATAAAATAAAATTACTAACTTATTATCAAAATCTTTCCAGGTAACCAAATGCTGAGGGCCACAGACTTTATTTTAGAAATATTTTGAGATTTTTCTTCTTCCTAATTTTAAAAAGTTATTGTCAAAGATTCAGGTATCAATTCCCCAATTCAACAGAGTAAAGGTCCATTTTGCTCTTGCGAAGCAAAATATTTTGACTGTACATCATTTGAAACCGTCAAGAAGATACAAGCACTGATAACTGGCTGCACATGTAGCACACCGAGCAACAGTTACACGAGTATTGTTCTTCCAACCACTTTGAAATACCACAACAAAACAAATAATGGAAGTATCAGAATTTGTCTGTGTAAATACATCCAAGCAGTCCGTTCTTGTTGCCAGCCCAGGAGCCTGCAAGCCTTTCGAGGACTGCAGAGTGTCCCAGCTTCCTGCACGCTATCACAGAAGTTGTAAACTCTGCATTTCCAATCCCAAAGATAGTCTTTCTTCCACACTGCCGAGGAGTCACATGAGTGAGTCAGCAGGAAGGCTTCATGGCTGACAGGCTTACACTTTAACCCTCTCTCCACTAGAAGACTCACAGTCAAGTAAACACTCCAGTAATTTAACTGAACTTTAAAAAACAGAAAAAGTGCTGTGTTTCTTAGTAGTCTGACTTCAGCCCTGCTAGTAAATGCAGCGGGGAGAGTGCCTAACATACAGGTTAAACCTCCTACAGGCTGACTTGGCTAATGTACATCGCTACACTGGAATTGGCTGGAATTTGGGTCAGGAAATTTTAAAGAGGAGCCCTTAAGTTGCAGCTAGTGATTTTACTTTGGGTGAAAGAAGAAAAGCAACTACATATTTTCAGATAATCTAAGCTCCGGAAGCACCTATAAACTACAGATTCCTTGTTAAATTCTACAACAACTATAGGCCTAAACCACATTTATATTTAGTTACAGTCACACAAAAAGGACTTTAAAGTCATGCAATCTAAAATAACATTTTTTCATTCAGGATACTGAGCATTTACTTAGAATCACAGTATAAATTTCTGCATTATGTGATTATTCATGCCTAACATTTAGAAAGGAAAAATCAGTTCATTCAAATTCAAACCTTAATGCAAAACCACTTTACGTTGATCCTTACCTGCAACTAAAAACAACAAATTGAAGAAAAAAATTTACTTTAGGTTTCATTTGATTAAATTGCATGTAGAGGAAAGTATGGTTAAACTGTCTATAATCCAAGTCACAGAGATAACCCAGCATATCTTACCTGCATAGCACTCTTGCCCATTTTAACTACCTCAAACAGCATCATGTTTTCCACACCATTCTGTTGGTGATGTCCATTCATCCGATTTGGACCACCAGGTTTCCCTCCTCCGTTTCCACTTTTCCCCTTCTCTGCTGGTCCTTTTTTGCCTTTCTTACAGGTCTGCAATCACACGCACAGAACAGGTTTTAATTGCGTGTTATGAAGTATTAAAACCCAATCAAACTACTATCCAAACATACCATGACAAATATACACAAGGTCTTTGATTTTCAGCAACCAGATTTTAATTATATATAAATAATAATAAAAATAAAAATTATAGAATTGAGAATAAGAGCAGATCCTGACTGATACAAAGCAGCAAGAATTCTACAGGTTCCAATTCTTCCTTCTCTCATTTAAAATGCTCTAGAAACTAAAAATGTGATTAGTGACAGTGTATGACACACACATTTTTCTCATGTTTAAACTGTAAAACAGATTATGCACATTTTCTTGAAAACAGCAAAGGCAATTCCCTTAACACATCACAAAGTCTCCTCTGCAATTCATTAACCTTTTGTTTTTTAATTTGAACACATGTTGGCAAGTGGGGGTGAGGAAGAGCACGCTGGTGTCTTTGTATTTGACTTCCCAAACCAAGTATGCTTACAGAAAGAAGAAAAAATGTATTTTAAAAACAAATTAAACAACAGTTGTATAAAACTTCTCAGCACACTCAACAGCTGGGCCCTCGGCCCTGGTACAGGCCCACAGGGTGGCTGGTGAGGAGGTCACAGCCCAGCCCAGCCTCACCAGGGCAGGAGTCACATGTAATGGGTGCAAAGCCAGAGAAGCAGGTGGGGAGAGAAGGACTGATAACTGAGTTTAGACCTCCCACTCCAGTAGTGGAACCTACTGTCTGTGACCTATTCTAAAAAACCTGCTTAATTGAATTACTGGTTTCTGTTCACTTTTCAAATTAGAAGAGACAGAATTCCTGACACACACCAAAAGAGACTGTACTACCACCAAATCTAACTACAGGATGGAAAGCATGCAGAGACTAATCAAATCAAAGCTTAACCTTTTTTCCCCTATCTCCCTTATGCCTTCATAGCACTAAGAAAATATCATGGAAATGGTCAAGACAAAGCATTTCCATGCAAATACAAATATGAACTCTCTTCACAGAACACTTGCATTTTTCATAAAGTATTTCTCAGCTCATTCAACTTCAAAGCAAAGTGCTAAACTCTACAATTCATAACAGTGGAAATGTTTCAGCATCCCTAAAGACTGAACATACTTTGCCTTTGCCTTGTTTTTGGTTTTTTCCTTCAATATCCTCAAAGTCTGTATCAGAAGAGAAGTGTGTTTCAGACTCCCTGCAAGGATAAAAAGACAAAGCATTTACACATTTCATCAGAAATGTTCTTGAATATACTATATATAATCACAGTATGCTCTCAGTCCAGTAAGTCAACACTAACAGAAATTGTTTTTCAAGTCTACTGTTGAGGAACAGAGCACATCCCCACGCTCACACCTTATCCTCCCTCCTCCAAAAAATGTACCTGTGAAGAAAGGCACACAGTAAGATTAAAAGATGTGAGGGTGGTTAGAAAACAGCAACAGGCTGGGAACCTTGCTCTTGGCATGTGACAAACATTACAGCATCTCAAAAAGCAAAGAGCAGTACAAACTATGTGCCATAAACACTTAACATGAGAAGGGGGAAAAAAATCCATCCCTTTCCCTGACAATCAGTGTCTCAGCAGATTTCTTCATGCTGTTTGAAACTCAGGAAATAGTTTCGAGGTTTGGACTTACGTTGAAAAGTACAGAAAAGCAGTTTAGGTGAGGTTTCTTCATCAAAAAGACAACCTGTAGTCCTGTTTAGGCTTGTAAGGTAAAAACATACTAGATAAATAGTCATTTGTTTAATTTCCTACACATTAAAATATTCTGCATCAACACACAAATTCTTTATTGCCAACATTGATAGGGGAAGGCGTGTGAAACCAACTGAATTATTTATAGAGAATCTTTGGCTTCTGTATTCTCTACTTCTACATTTCCTGCAGAATTTAACTTAAATAATGCTACTAGGTCTCATTTTAACATATAGAGCACATTTCTGATACACACTTCCTGATTCAATTAACAACACAATCAGAAAGATGACCAGGGGGCAGGAGACTCATTCCTAGGGATTTATTTGTTAACATTCTAAAACACTTCAGAAACTTATGGTCTTTCACTATTGCAAGTATCTGAAAGGAGTTTTCTGCCTTTCAATGTGTATTTTGTAATTTCTGCTTTTGCTGGCTGTGTATGCTCATAGGGACTGGAAAAGCCTCCAGCCAGGGGGCTAAAGGGAAGGATTAAAGAAAAAGGTGGAAAAAATCTTTTCTTCAAAGGCTCCTAGATGTTCTGATTTTCCAAAGAAAGAACTAAATACAAATTCCAAACATTTCACCAAGCAATGAAAGCTACCAACAGAGGACAAACCCATCACAGAGAGCTGTAAAAACATTATTTCTTATTAAACCACCTTCCAATTCATTCCCAACCTTTATTTCTCATTGAAAAGACACCCACAGAAATAACCTGACACACAACTGCATCTTTGCATCGTTTGAGATTTCATAACCAAGTTAATCCATTTCAACAGTCTCGAGAAATACCTGCATGTCAAGTCCTTGATAATAAAAGGGGAGGAACTGGATTATTTTGGTCTACTTAAAATCTTCTCCAACCAAAAATGTAATCTGTACCTAGTTCTAAATCCTGAAAATTCGAATGCCCATTTCTTTAAAATTATGAGAAGACTAAAGAGCTAGTAAAATTATGTCAAAAACACCAAAGACGATGCCTGAGGGAAGCTATGACTTTGGCTTTAACTAAAGCATCTGGCATCAGGTATTTCAAATACTAGATGACCCACTCCAGTTACTAAGAGCAAATACTTAAACTCCTTCATTTAAAATAAGTTTTTAAATAATAATTTTAAAAAATATTTTAATTAATGCTGAATTAATACTCAAGAAAAAAATTAAAACAATGCTTTGCTTTATCAACATCTCAATAGAAAAAACATCTAGAACCCTATCCCTCATTTTGTTTTCTTGTTTCTAAAAGAAAGCAATCAATAACACTAAGAAGAGACAGTAAATTTACAGAAGAAACTACAAATTCTTAATGCACTTACTGAAGGAGAGTAAAATCAGTTGGTATTTCTGGAGCTGCTATCATTTCTTTATCATCTTCTGGAACACCACTGTATTAGAAAGATATTCAAAAAGCAGTCTGAAGTGCAAGCTTACTTTTCTTTCTTCCTTTGTAGTAGACAACTTCTAGAACAAAATTGGGAAAAAAAATACAGTGAAAATTATTCCAAATATAAAGGGGTAAAAAAGTTGTAAACACAGAAAATGCAGATCACACCAACCTCTGCTTCCAACCTAGCTTTTTCCCCACTTAAAGATTTTTTGACTCCTCCATGATCCTACTACAAAGTGTAGCTCCACAAATGCTAGAAGTATGACAGTAAAATAAAAATATGGAAACATTTGCCAAAAAAAAAAAACCCAAACAAAACAAACAAAAAACCCACACCCAAACAAAAAAACCCAAACAAACAAAAACCCCACAAAAGAAACAAAAACCCAAACAAAAACAAAACCCAAGCAAGCAAAAACCCCCAACAAAACCCAAACAAATCGAACAACAACTACTATTTTCTGAACAGGATGAGCACACTGGGGTGGTTTTCATTAACACCTTGCAATTTGCAGCTTTCATTTCTAAATCTATATACTCAATTTAAGTTTGATCTGTAACACTGTGCAGAGCCCAGACTTCAGAACACTAGGGTATTTCTGGCTGACCAAAGCAAAACCAGGTTTGATGTTTAACTTAACCCCAGTATGTGTACATTTAAGGACATTTTATGTACCAACTTTGTATTTCCACTTTGCAAACTTCCATGTCATTTTTCATAAATATAGGCTCTTACAACAAGTTCTTATAACCAGATGTTTCAAAACTCCATGCTTTTCAAAGCTGATAAATCAGACTTAGCAACAATTTTAACATTTAAAGCATTTGTGAGGACTCTAAGAATATCAAGGAAGATAATACTATCCACACGGTATACAGGCAAACATCAGAAACATCATTGTATTATAACTAAAGATGGTGAAATACTTGCTTTAAACTTTATTATAATATTGCACTTATTAATAAATTTTGTTATTTCTATTATTTTCCTATTTTTAAAGGGGGGAGGAGGGGGGGAACTCCCTGGATACTTCAAATGCAAGATTTAACCACTCATCCTTAAGTTCTCTATGTCACTTGGCTACCCCAGCCTAACTTTTACACAGTGAAATTAAGAAAGCATGATATTCAGGTATTTTAAAGACAGAATATCAAGGAGGAAAACCTTCAGAGTCAGTCTGCTGACTCTACAGCTTGCTTGAGTGATTAGGTATTTGAGGGAAAGATTTAATTTTGGCATGCTAAGCACATGTTGCTCAATGTCTGGTAGCTGTGCTTCAGAGGCTGCATTTCAATCGAGTGTGTACACAGAGGCCGGCTGGCTTTTTCCTGCAAGTGCTTATTCTGAATGCTAGGGGCCACTGTAGCTTCCAGAATTTATAGCTGAGAGAAACCATAAACCCTCAACTTACTAGGTTCTCTTTCTTCACATCCACACAATTACTTAAAAGCAGAGAACCCGAGTGGAAATAAACAGTGGCAGAAAGTGAGGAGGTTCCAGATAGGCTGAAGAATCTCAAGGTATCTGCAGCTACTACAGCATGTTCCATCCAAAACATCGCTGCGGCAGAAGGGCAGCAACCTCTGCCATTCCGCTGCTTCGTTCCCTAAAACCACACGGGCACATGAGCAAGTGCATTCCAGTTACACTCTCTGCAGCAAACCATCAGTCCCTGCCCAGCCATTTACCTCTGCAGGCTCTGCCATGCGCTACCACCAAATCCATTCCCCACTGAAGTGGGCAAAATACACCTCAAGTATTTTTTCCCTAGATTCTCAAGTCAAACTGGTTCAACAGCAGATATCCAGGGCCAAGGTACAGGAAACACAAGACTGCACAGCCACAAGCAAGGGAGGGGAGGGTAAAACTTCCTTCTTTGGTGGCAAGGAGATATTACACCATCCGGGCTGTCTGTGAAACTATACACTCAGACAAGTAAGTAACATACCAAAATGTTCTACACTTTGGATTTTTTCCATATATTTTTATTTTTAGTATTTACTTTACTTCCAGTCAGCAACTTCAACTTGGAAAAAAAAGGTACATTTTTAATGCCTTAGTCATCAGGCTGGGGACATGCTCAGGTGTACAGAGAGGGGGGGAAAGAAAAAAGAAAAATGAAAACAAGAGGGATACAGCCACACAACTATACAAGACCTTTTTGAAGCATGCTTGTGATTCAGTCCCAGTGCAAAGCAAGGATGCAAACTCCAAAAACCACACTGCCCAGTTTCAAGTTCAACCTGTCTACCAACATGTTGTTATTTGATTTTTTTCTAGTTCACATTTTTCAATGTAGAGAAGCAACACATCTACCAAAGTGACAATCAGGACGCTTACACATAAATTGGCTCCTTTCATGAAAGCCAAACCCACCAAATTCTGCAAAAATCTCAATAAAAGTTTCTTACAATCACAGAAGTACTTTAGAGAAAAAAAAAAAAAGAAAACTATGAAAAAGAATGGGTACCCGATTCAAGTACATATTCTCTACATCAAACAAGCCAAATAAATCACTTAACAAAACAAGCTGGCTGCTGTTTACACCAACTTGAATTTCTTGTAAGAACTGTTCATCTTAATACAGACCACAAAACCTAAGAGAAAACATGGCAGTTTGGTCAGAATCACCTCATAAAACAGAAAATAAGTATCAAGTTCTTGCTAGATGCTGAAATGTTGAACTACTGAGATTCACATTTCAGGAACTGTTTTACTTGAAGGAAGAAGAAACTTGGCCCCCATGAGTGCAACTATATACTGGTATTACGGAAAACTGCAGCTACAGATGAACACCAGGCAACCACGTATGAGGTAAGAGTGAAACATCTCGAGCATCAAGCTCAAGCTCCAGCAATGACCAAAAAAAAACCCCCTTTTTCATTTTTCCTAGAAAAGGATAATTTTACACAGTTTACACATATCCGGAATGAGACATGGACTTTTGATGCTTAACCAGCAGTGCCCTCTCTGGCAGCGGCCAGCACAAGTTGCTCAAGAAAAAACACATTTTACTTTGTTCTTATTAGCAAAGTTTCCCTCAATACTTTCCTGGCACCCAGAAATAACTCAGGGATTTTTTTTCAGACAGAGAGTTTGTCCCTATACTTCATAACATCTTATTTTTTTCCATTAATATTTTCAATTACTTTTTGAACTCAATATTCAGCTGCGATCATCTGCCACATGAACTCCCACAACCAAACTCAATACTATGAAGAATCATGTTCTCTGCCTTGAACTTAACACTTTGCAGTTTTATTTCATATTCTCTTGTTTTGGTATGGGTAAAGAGCAACATTGGTCATTCTCTATTATCCTTCATCTCAGTATCATTTCATTCATTCCAGCCTTCTGAAAATTCAAGATCACTGACAGCCATGTCTTCTTTATGCACATACTGGATGACTCATTAGAAGAACCTGGTTCATGAAGTCAGTAAGAAAGGAAAAACAGTCTGTTCAAAAATCCTACCAGAAATTTTAAAACATATCAAGTTCATCACAGTGAAGTCTGAAAAAAGTTAAATTCTTGCAGATGCCATTTCAAACAGTGAAAGTCTGTGTTATCTATTAAATGCACTCTAAGAAGCAGATTACTTTAAGAAGTTAAATCTAAACTGAAGTGCATCATAAAGGCAGCTCTTCAGTTTCCTTTCTTTTTTGGCATGTTCACAGAATTCCAACTTTCATTTTTCCAAGCAGATACTCTCAAGCCTGTGGAAACTTTCTGAAGTCACTCAACTTTGTGAAATCATAATTAAATTATTAACTATAAAAAGAAAATGTATCCTGCTGAAGGATCACAAGGTGGAGCTCTCGCCTAAAGCTAACTAAAGAAACTTAAAAAAGACAGGTCATCCAGAGGTTGACCTAGTTATTTCTCTGCAATAAACTTTATAACAGATTGCTAAAACTACAATAATATTGTAGCACATTTCCTTTAGGTTTCTATTTAGATTATGTTAAGACACCACAGGATTCCTGTGTCTTTTCTGAAATAAAGTCATATACATGTTTGATTCCAATGACTCTTCCAAAGATGGAAACACAGGCAGCTACTGTAGTATGACTAGTCTCAATATTTAACTTTCAAAAGCAAGCAGAAGAATTTAAAAATACATTATAATAGCAGAAATATGGTATCTCTACATTATGCCTTGCTATTTAAAACTACTAACAAAACATTAATGAACTAAAAAAACCACTGGAAAAACAAGAGTAGTCCAGGAACACTAATCAGACATAACGCTTCCAACTATGAATGTAGGAGGAGTTTCTACTTCAAATAATTTCACTGTTAAAAGCAAGAACTAAGCATGAAACAATATCAAGACCCCAAACGCATCTTCACTGAAAAATGATTTACATCTTAAAGGTTATTAATCCCTATTACATGAATAATTAATTTAGGTACGGTTGTGATTAACTGAAATACACTGGCCAAATGTTGAGTCTGCCAAAAGCTGACAGAATTCACCAGCACAACTACACAATAACACATATGCTGTGATCAGCAGTTGCTGAGGACTACCTGTCCTCTCACAGTTCCTATTACATGCACAAATAGGCTACACACACATTAATATAATTCAGTGAGCAGCCTCTGCTAAAAGAGTATACTTAAACATATTTAAACATGTATATAAATACACACCAAATATAAAGAATCACAAGATCAGTCCCAGGTGCCTGTGTTTCATACACTTGTGTCAATGGAGTAACTCCAGGGTTATTTAACAAGCTCAGAGAGAGGTTTCACGTAGGTGGGGTTTGATTTGGGGGCGTTCCCTGCACAAGCACTTTTTTTTGTTGCTTGGCATCTATTATCTGGAAGTTTTGTAAGGCAAATCAGAAAAGCAGTTACCATTTTTTTGGGAAGGTAGGGATACAAAGTTAAAAAAAATGGTTACATGTCCAGGCGAAAGATTTTGGTAATGCACGACTGGCTGTTCAGTGATGTATTGATTTTTCCCAGTAATTCAATTAATCACCTGTAAAATCAAGGACCTCACTTAATTCAGAAAATAAGAACTTCTAAAACTATGATGCTGAAGTGGCTAAAGTTCATCTCTGAATTATTTATCTGTCCATGAATGAGATAAGCTGATGCTTGAGGACCAATTATGCAGCAGCAACAGTTAAAATGCAAGTCGGGTAAAATTTAAATAAAGGATCAGAAATATGTCCAACATTCTCCCTTAACTATTTTAGAAAAGAAAGCTATTACCAGCTATATTATGCCTCTCACTCCTTTTCTGAGAGACTAGAATATTTGTTTGATAAAATAAGGTTTGATTGTCTGGGATTTTTTCCACAAAACAAGTCTGCTTCCTCATATTCCTTTTGCATCCATTATTATAAATGGATTTTTAAGTGAGATTTTGAGCAACTGCATGACATGCAAATTCCCTACAGGCCTGCAAGAGTGTGTTATTTCTACTAATATTACACAACCTAATATTTCAGTTGGTAGCAAGCTTTAAAGTGATTCTGCAATTTGAGTAAAATACTGAAAGCATACTACAAGTAGAATTCCATAATGTAACTGTACTTTAACATGAGTTTGTTATAACTGTATCAGCAGTTATGATCACACTAAGATAGCACAATCAAGACTAAACTCAACAATAATGCAATTAATACCTTTAGATGTGCAGTTATTTTTGTACTGTTTGCTTAACAAATGAGACTTTTAGTTCCTTTACAGAAAAACCTGAACTAGACACCATCAATCTACATTCTCCCCTGCTTACCAACACAGACATGGTCGATACACACAATAAGAGCCCATGGTGCCAAAGCCACTGAACAGTTTATGGGCCAACAAAGAACCTACATGCCCAAATTTATACAGCTCTTAGTATTTTCAGTTTCTTCCTTCACATTTTTTTTCCCTTAAACATCCAGCTCCTACACCCCCTCCACACCACCTCTCTCCATCTTTCAGAACACAGAAAAGTCATGTTATGGTGGCTGTTGATTTTATGCCATCACTACCATTTTTTCCTTTGGCCTGCTCTATATTAATTTTTGACAATAGTTGCTCTTTAGTTCATGCAACAGGTCTGCTGAAGATGTGGGAAAGAGCCATCTCACAACATGCTTTTCTAACAGTTACTGACAGCCTTAAGTCTTCCTTTCTGCTCTCCAGACACACAGGAAAGTTCCTGATACTTCTAGCACTCAAACCATCAGCAAGCAAATTATAAGAACAAAATAATTTCCTACCCCCACAGCTCTCCACTGGATCAGCCAACTGTCAACTCCTCTTGCAGCCACACAAGTCCCTGGATGTGGTTCCAGGGGGAGCTGAACTCTATCCCTTCACATCAAAGCCAATGAGGAGCTTTGCCAAGGCCAGAACATCACCAAGAGTGGCAGAGCTCTGCTGCAATGCAGGACCACACATACTGAAGAGAAGGGGCAAATTAGAGTCCTTGCATGGCTTCTGCTAGTATTCCTGCCCTTCCCTGAGAGGAGCCACTGCCAAGAGCCTGCTGTTCTGTGGGACTAAGCAGACACTGAGATCCCAGTCCTCCACCAGCTCCCACTCACACACCTGCCCACCTGGGGAGGGGAGAGGTGGCCCTGCAGACAAGCACCTTGCCTGGGACCCACACGGTGCTGGGAGACAGCACGTTCTGCCTTGGAATTCATCAGGCACCTGCCCAGTCTTAGCTGTCTCCTCAAAGCACTCTCCATACTCCTTTTGCACATGCATTTCCTACATTTCCACGGTACAGCAGACAGCACCTGTACCTCCATAACCGTTCACTTCTCAGCAGCCTTCAGCCTGAAGCCCGGCTGACAGAGGCTGCGGACCAGAACCTGAAACAGCCAGCCAGGAACAGCCAAGCACATGGAAACACAGGTCCCCAGAGGTAATGCACACAACAGTCAACACAAAGTAAAATCTGCTTTCACGGGTTAATGCTGTGAAAGCAAAATCTTCAATAGGCTTCATTGCAGGGGAGGGGGGTGACTGAGAAAAAAAAAAAAATGGCATAAGAAAAAAGTCAGGCTAAAGCCTAAAGTGAACATCAAGACTTTACCCCAAATTTAGAGACTTGGAAAGTGAGTAACATACAAGAACCTTTGTACCACTGTAATAATAACTCTGCCACCCTCAACTTCACCATCAAATAATCCCCCTTTCATTAAAAATATTTTTTTTTTACTTTTGCTGGTTTTATTAAATATGTGGAACAACTATTACGGAAGTAAAAGAGATTGCTACAGTGCTTCACAGTCATAGGATTGCTCATTGAAGTACCATTAATAACATCAATATCTTTAATGAAGTTAAATACTATTCTGAAATAATAAAAGTACACTGCTACTGCTTGAGTCCTACGAGGTTTTTATATTGGTATCTAACAATTTATACTGTCCAGTAAAATGTAGGTTTAAAACACTTGATACAAGCATTACAAAATATTGAAAGATTATTGAACTGTACAATAAATGCAATTATTACCTTTACTAAAGGGGAAAATACCTCTATTACCTATATTTTATTATTACCTCTATTATTGTTAATGATCCTGCCCAACAGTATTTCTGAGCTTTGCTAAAATGCACCTGAAATTCCCATACATCTTTAAAATGGTTTGGTTTTAGATGTCTTAAAAAAATGCAAAGGTAAGATAACAAAAGTAGAAGTTACACCTCATTGTGTGTCACATCTTTTCTTGCCAAAGAAGAGATTGCTTCCAGATGTTGTAGTCTGACTGTGTGGAAAACGAGGCTCTTAGGAAGAATAAAAGCCAAGTCAGATGACAACCAGGACTTTTAAAAAAATAAATAAATGGGGCAAAAAGTGGGGAAGAAAGCCACATAGTCATATATGCCTACTGAAGTCTAAAAAGGAGTAGTAGTTCATTTACGATATAAGGCAAGTACACCTTCCAGCTGCCTAAATTTTTCCAAACTATGGAATAGATCAATATGCCCCTTCGCATACTGATTTTTCAAAAATAACCTTTGCACATCCCCTCAAAATCTTTGCTCTTGGAAAAGCTAGGTATGAAGACATATACACTGTTCACAGCAAGCAGGTAACCTGCTACACCATAAATCCTTAAGCAGAATTAGCACTGTTCAAATGTACAGCCAACAGTGATGAATTACTTCAGTACACACAGCAGAGGCAGATTTTCCAACTGACACGACATCCCCCATCTAGCAAGTCCTATTTTTTGTTCTTCCACAGATCAATGTGAGCCTCCAAGTTGCCTCACAGCTTCCCCTCCTACCACATAGATTTTCTCCTTGGGAAAGTCCAGTTCACTACGGATTTGTGCACAAAAGTTTGGGCATTTTTAAGATCAACTACATTCGATTATAAATTCTGGAGGAGAGACTGCACAGCACATCCTGCTATAGCTTCAGCTGCTACTCTAAGATACAGTCAGTATTAGATGGTAAAAACTAAGGGAAAATCCCATAAAATAAAACTGCCGAAGAGTGGAAAGTAAAAGCTCTCAAGCGCATCTCCCAGTCAAGTTGTATCAGCCCAGGTCAGTGCACTTTGGATAGTCCTTTGAAGACCCTCTGTATGCCCTTGCACCGTCATCTCAAGCCTTCCAAGATCAGAAGGCAAAGAGAGGCAAGAGATCAGCTCAGTTCCATGTTTTGTCTGCTGAGATTCACCAGTTTATTAGCTTAAGGTTCACACTACATAAAAATGGTTGAACTGATTCCAGACAATAACTAAGAGACTAAATCCACCACAGTAACGAACAGAAAAGAACGTAAGTATGAGTCAAATTGTCTTGTCTTACCAACCTCTAAAATAATTTAAAAAAAAAAAAAAAAAAAAAGAAAAAAAAAAGGCAGAGGGGGAAGAGGCAGTGGGTTTGGGGTGTAAGACTGTTTCTTTCAATTCCATTCTGCTTTCTCCTGCTGCTCCAGCCCAGCTTTTTTTCTAACAGCCCTGGACTACAGGAAGGGCATCGCTGCCTGGGATTCCCTTGGGCCACCTGCAGGAATGCAGCTGCTCTGCACCCAGTGCAGGGCGCTACCATCACCCTCCCGGGGATGCATCACTGACAGCCAACAGCAGTGTAAACCCCCATTTATAGTGAGGTCCAAAGACTGCCACTACCATGGTGTAAACAAGCAAGAGCAATCACCCATTCTTCCCTGGCCCAACTGAAATCTATGCCATCAAAATGGAAAGGAGTATTTAAGAAAAAAGGAATAAATATCGTGACGCATCCCAACCAAGCAGTATGACAGCTAAGACCTAAGCCTTTCATAAGTGGATTATTGCTCTTTCAACAATCAATCTAAATAATCATCCATACAAAATAAAATTCAAGCAAACTACTCATGTATGCAAAAGTTGGCTTCACTTCTAAAACAGAAGAAATAAAGATAAAACGCTTGTTATCTTTCATTAAAAAGTTATCTCTGCAATTATGCCAACCTCAGAACATCTGTGCTCCATACATCCTCAGTCATAACTTACACATTTTTAATACCCAACATTTTGTTCTTGTTCTCCCTCATAACATTTGGGCTAAAATCCCAATTGGTTTGTTCAGAGATTTGCAGCACAGAATACTAATTTTATACAAACCAGCAGTTGTTATGCGCGTGGCTTTCCCCCACACAATTCAGAGAACTGAATATAACCACAATGAAGAATGCTAATAATCCATTAATGAATTCATTACCAGATGAAAAAAAAAAAAAAAAAACATATTATCATCACCAAGTCTAAGAATGACCCTCTCCTTTTTCTTTATTCATGCTAAAACAGCACTCTCAAAATAATTTTGTGGAAGAGATGACTGGTGCTGAACCCTCATGTATAGAAACCTGGAGTTAACTACTGACATTCATTAAACATCCAGCAGAAAGCAGCCTGGCCATTTGCATAGTCCTAAGAACATTGCAAAAATACTGGCATTATTCAAATCAATAAAATTTTTCAACTCCATAATTGCTTACTTGTGGCAAGTAACAAATTATGCCAACTGGGAGAGCTATAAACAAACCAGCTCTGTTTTATGAAAGCTAACATGAAGAAAAAGTATAAAACCTAGGCTTTTTAGAGACCAATCTCATTCTACTAAGCTGACAAATACTGAGCAAGTCTTGAAGTGTGTAAAATATTCTGAAGCAAAGGTTAGTGAGACTGGTCCTTTTGAAGTTATCCTCCTTTGTAAGTGCCTCAAATACTGTGCTTTAGGCACCGCAGGGACACAAGAGCATCCATTCCACACAGATCTAAAATACAGAAGTACAGCTTGTTAAATCAACCAAAATTAAACCTTAAGTTTCTTCATTTAACCTAAAAAGAAAAAAATCAAAAAAAGCTGTACCTTTACATGTTTGCTCTTGAGTAAATTCATCATGTCAACAAATCCAGTAGCTCCCTCCTCTTTCAAAAGACAGTTATAGCCTACAGCTAAATTTATATTCTGTTGAAAATTTACCTTATGCAAGTATCACAATTTGTAGCAAGTATTTTATTTGACCAATGTTCAATACACTGAAAATATTAAAACTACAACTATCAAACTTACAAGCTCAGCAACACAGTAGAAGTTGTTGAGATAAGGTAGTTACTTCCAGCCTCTTTTTCCTGTATTTTCTTTTTAAAAGGGGGGAAAAAAAAAAAAAAAAAAAAAAAAAGAGCAGTAGTGCCAGATGTCTCAAACGAGCTACATGTGCTATGATTCCTTCCCCTTCCCCCACTCCAAGAAAGGCATTCTGGAATGGGGTGTACCCTATAGCACCAGGGAGCTGAATTCACAACTGCCCCACGCTCTTGGAGGCACATGAAACTCACAGCATTCTTCCAGCACTTGGAGGTACCAAACGCTTCCCAATCCCATCACCTCCAGCACATGGAACAAGTTTGGCATGCTAAATACTGGTGGGGTTTTTTTGTTTCTTTTTTCCCTTTTTCTTCCTTCCAGCTGAGACAAAAATGCCATTTTAGGCATAAGGAAAGAAACCAAGCTATTCTTTTTACCCAAGCTTAAATACAAAAAGAACGTAATTTTTTAGCCATAATAGTTTACTCTCTCCTTTAATACAAGGCATATCAAAAACCATTTTTGTCTGCTAAAGGTTAGTTGGTAAGTACGAGCAAAATGTAAAATAACATCATATTGCAGCATTGCCTGTATTTACAGCAGCTACATTTTAATTCATACAGCAGTTTAAACTCATGATTTGAGGTGTCAAATTCAGATACATTTACTGCTGGACAACCCTTTTCTAGTATTCTTGACAGGATACCACCCAGAAAACTTAACTCAATTGAATATTACCATTCCATTGGAGAAAAAAAAATAAATAACAACAAAAAACCCCTAAAACACTCCCCACAACATCCCCAAAACCAAGAGAGAACAAGTTTTCACATTTTGTATGTTTTGTCTTACAGTCAGATCTATTAATGTCAGCTCATCTTCAGTGACAATTAAAGCTAATATTCTGAACTTGCAACCAGGGAGGATTGAAGAGCTGACAAAACATTTTGCTGACTGTCATGGCATGGGTGGTAACCTCTGACAGAGGGATGAAAAAGTCAACTGCCACAGCAGAAGTCACCGGAGGACAATTAACAAAACCCACAGTTGTCCAACAACTGCATGGAGGAATGCTTCAGTCACTAGTTTCAGCTTCTAATTTATTATCAGAACTGTATCATCTTCTTGTGGTTTTCAGTCCATGATCATATTTGCCTTATAAGTTTGCAATTACCTCTAATTACTAAAACAAGAATTGCTAGAATGCAAGTGCTATATCTGTCACCACGTCTTCCCCAACAATTGCTGTGGTTTTGTAATTAACTCCTCTTAGCACAGGTTTCTCTTCCTCTGTTTTGTACCAACTACATAGCCCCCACCTCCCCACACTCAAATCAGAAATAGGTAACTCAGCAGTTGAGAACACAACATACAGTCACATGTAGAGAGCTTTTCAGTCCTACTTTAGTTTCTCTGACATTTTTCAGTAAATAATAATTCCAAGTATTTTGAATGGTTGGACAGAAGAGGGATTACTTGAAATAGCCAATACCTCTTTCAGATTGCTCTGGTCTTTCTACTCCATTTTATGTTGTGCAACAATGCAATGCTGAAATAAATCAATACACTTTCACTAAACACATATTTAATTTTCTGAAATAGATATTCAATCTTGACAAAAACCCTATATTAAGTTACTCAGTTCTCCCAGATACTTACTCAAGAGCAATGGTTTTTTGACTTAGTTAGCCATCAATTACATAATTATTTATTACTCCTCTGTTGAACTCTGCAGACTCTGTTGTTACTTATGCCTAACAGATTTTGTTCTCAAATTACTTTTACCAATTGTTTGTGATGACCACTCAGGATTCTAACATCAGATCACAACATACTATGGCAAATAAAACCTTCTTAACCTGGTAAGGTTGTGCAAAATACTTTACTACTTACAGCAAGTTCACAGCTCCTGAAACCATGATTTACTTTGAAAAAATTCAATTACATGCAGTTTGTAATCACAGGGTTGACTATACATTACAGGAAAAGGGAAAAGGCTTAAAATTAGGTAACTAGATTAGGATTCATGCATGTTTAAGATACCTTTGTACAAAAAATAACCTAGTATGCCTAAGTATCATCAAGTAGCAAATTTTTTCGAATCATCATTTTAATGCCCCAGGCACCAATTCCGTAAGAACACGGGATGAACAACAAGCTGTGTTACAGTAATCTCTTTACATTACTAATGCAAATGGCCAACTTTGTGTTTTTACTCAAAAAGTCACTTAATGTTTAGAATTGCCCTAGCAGTAAATCAGCAGTATTGAATTCTCATGCTGTTGTACTGCTAATCAGGATTACAAGTATAATACCTTCAGTTGTTTCAACCCAGATGAAATTCCTATGTAGGCATGCCACTGGAAGTTAACATCACCTGACAAAATAGCTACACATAATGTTTAATTACAGTAACACAATGCTTCGACTGAAATATACTTACCATCTTTCCTTTAGTTTGCCCACATATAACTAAGTATATTTACTTTTAATGTTTCAGAGTACAGTTTAATTGCTCATCTAACATATATTTAAAAATTCTCACTGTTTTGGTCACAGGTGCCAAACATCAGTTACCAGTCACTCAATGTATCTGAAGAAGTAACTATACCAATCCTATTGAAACAGGCTCAGCATACTGAAATGTCAATAATCAAAGGGGTTAGGTCTTTCCAAGACTTTTTTCTTCTCCCTATTTCAGTATCCCTGACTGTTGCTTTCACATGGACATCACATTAAGATGAGTTTACGTATTAAAAATATATTCTACTTTGAGTAAGTGTCCTATCCTCTCTCCACAATACACATGCCCAGGCCATTGATACATATACCTGATCCTCTGTCATTCCATAAACTCAAAAGATGAGACTAATATTGCATTCAGAAGGTGCTTTTTTGGCACCAGACTGCCTTGGTCTTGAAACAATATAAAACAATTTTCAGCACAAGTTAGGGAAAGAGGTAATAACATTCAATCTAATTGTTAGACAAGAACATTTTTATCCGAGTGTAAATCAGGTCTGGTGGTTGTTCAGCTTGACCTCCACTTACTATAATCTTGCCCTAGGGTATGAAAATCCTAGATCATTAAATGCTACAAATTTAGTCTTGCAAGCAACCTAAAATGAACCTGCAATCAGAGCCGCAGTTTTCAACTGCTGTTAAGAGCTGGAGACAATAGTAATAATAGATAACATGATGACAAATTGAGATTTTTGTTTGGTTGGGATTGGGGTATTTTATGCATTTTTAAGAAACACAACTACTATCTCTATCCTTAGCACATGGTTTTTTATTTTAGGGTGTTTTTGAGATTAGGGGAAAGGAACTACCCTTTAAATTCAGAGGTAGAGAGAAAAACAATTCACTGGTTTTTTTAAATGTATATACATATAGATTTCAGTTGAAAGTTTTTGAAGTTTTTCTGAGAAAAGATGGGTTAATATAAAGCTGCCCACTTCTTTCAGTTATGAGAAACATTTTTAAATGCCAGCTTTCCTACAATTCTCTAGACAGTCAACAGACATTTTAGGAACTGCTACCAATTCATTACTGTGAAACAGATGCCTGCCAAAAAAATTAATTACAGAACATAAATTTTATTACTACGTGAATTAACTTAAGGCTTTATATGCTAAGCGTAAAAACTACTCTAGAACAGCAGATCATGGTATTACACACAGCCCACTAAGAAAACAAGGCAGAAGAGAAAAACAACCAGAAAGGTATGTAGGCACCTCTTGCAGCTGATCAGAGCTAGGCCACAAACTAGTAAAATTCCTTTTCCGCAATTCTTGGCTGCAGGGTAGGAACAAAGGTAAGAGAGGGAGCCAGGCAGGCAGCAGCACCAAACCTTTCAAAGGGTCACAGAAGATGGATGACAGCCCACAGAACAAGTAATTAGCTACTCCTGAACTTAACTTACGTGGTAAGAACACAGCTGGAGCATTCCAAGGACTGAAGCACAAGAATGGCAAAGTCACAGCTGTACAACAGCAAAACAAAATCACAACACAAAAATGCCATCTGAGAAATCAAAAACACTAGCAAAAACTGGAGATATCACTCAATTTACAGAGCTCTGCACAGGTCTCCAAGGCAATTAACTCCTATTAAGAGCCATGTATATTAATAAAAACAAGAAAGCATGGTAAATGTTAAAAGTTAGGTATCAAGTCTTAGTACTGAATTTACACACAGTAAACACAGTACCAGTGACAAGCTCTAAATAAGCCTCTTCATCCTTGTGATACAAAAGAATAGTATTCCATCAAAATTGTAGTTCACGCAGCTTTCTCACAAGGAAATGCATAAAGCTCTTAACATCCAGGACATCATTAAGGAAATAATTCAGGTATTTTATAAGGACTACAAAAAAAGCCAATCCACCAAGGACATTTTACCTGTTTAGGCCTAACAGAATACCCTCAAGTTTCTCTGTAGCATATACAAATACACATCTCTTCTTCCCAAGCAAAATAACTGTATGCCATTCTCTATCAGGCCATATAATGATGTTATTAACTGTATGGTGATTACAGACTACCAAGATACATTCTACAGCAATGAAGCTTTAATCATTCTTTACATTACAGTGTTTCTGTATTTAATTCTGTATTACAGCCCAACCTGAATACGCACATTTTAGAATTGTAATAACAGTCCCCTCAACCCCCCCAAAAGAACATTTAATGCAGAAAAATAAAGTTGTTTCAACTGATACGTGAAACACTGTACAATATCAATTGAGAATTTTAACAGTATCAACACATCTTCACCTGACTTCCCCAAGAATCAAGGGTCTTAATTTAAATAGGAGGAAAAACATCAATTTGCAGAGAAAAAGACAATTATCCAGCACTATTTCCAGAAGAAGATACCAAAATATTTTCACTTCCTCCAATAACCCTGAAGAAAATGAAGTACTCATCAAGCAATTCACTTCACAGACAAGGCAAAACCTTGGAACAGGCAAAACCTTGAACACATGCAGCAATTTCCAGCTCAAGAAATCTTCAAGTATTTGCTGGACTGCAATATTTACAACCCTCAAGCACTAGCATAAAATGATGCTATTAAATGTTTCCCCTTCAATCAAAACAATATTCTTGTTCAAAATGGCAGCTAATACTTGCAAAGGAGAGAAGACAAGTGCCCCAACTGCCAATTTAAACCACAACCCTCACCAATTAACACATCAAGGTTCACACACTATGATGACTTCTTATTCTGAAACTAAAAGAGCAAATATACGTACCATTCCCAAAATTTGCATTACAATAACATACTAAATATTGGGTTTATTATTTATTAGTAATTCACATGGTTTAGAACATGTCCATCTCCAGCACAGTGCTATAATGTAAGCAAAGTATGACCATATGGGTGTGTGCTGGAACAAACAAAATCAAACACATAAAAAATATTTAAAATATCCTGGCTGAAACACGATTTGATGTTTTCTACCTCACACAGTCTCTAATGTGCAATATGACATGCTGCTTGTTAGCAGTTGTTTTTTTTTCACCTGGGCAACACCATGGCAAAACTCAGAAATTCTGAATGTGATTTTTCAGTTTTCTGGAGTACACAAGGCTGAATACAGGAGAAATAATATAAAGCACCTAGAGACTGACTGATCAGTAGAAGAAAGGAAAGAACTTTTATCTTTCCTAGGAAAATGAAGAAAATACATTTTGTATAAAAATTCATTTTGTAAAAATCTATCAACATTTCTGTCAGGAAGACTAAGAACTAGACAGAGCTCATACTGAAACGATGACTACAGGAAAAACATCACAGCACATGGAAGAAGTCCACAAAACCCAAACATACTGGAGAGGTCCTTAATGGAGAGCAGAACAGAAATGAGGAGGGAAACACTACACAGCGACCATGTTTAAATATTCAGTCCTAATGGCTGATAATCACATTCTGTAAGCAGCAGGATCAGAGATGTGATGTCGCAAATGCAATAAATCCCCAAGGAAACACTGTGTCCTCAAGATGTTCTCGAGAAACTGCTTATGGTCAATTAAAGCAGCATCAATAACGCCTATGCACAGGCAGGTAATCATCCACCCCCAATGCCAGGGACAGGCAAAAAGTGAAAGGCCACATGACTTGGTTAACCTTAGCAGTACAAAGCTACAAATATCAAGCACTACCACAGTGTTCTACTCCCCTCTGTCCCATGAAAAGAGGGATACATGTGCATTTTGCCATGGGTAGAGAGAAGGTACTACTAAAAACCTTTGTTAAGACACAACTAGCAGAGGAAATACTGATATTTGAGTGTTTTTAATACAAACATAAAATCACTTGCGAAAAGTAGCATTTTAAGAAAGATTGAAAAGATTATTTATTAACTTCCAAGTCATTTAAAATAAACCCTTTCACAAACTTTTATACGTGGCACCAGGCACAGGTTACCTGTTTTCCAATGAAACAGTCTTAAACCAGAAATAATGATGAACACACAAAACCCCAAAAAAACCTGCAAACCTGGAACAAAAAGTATTAATCTTCTCATCTTCCCTCAGACATTTTATAGTAGACAAATTTTCTCCTATGGCTGCTTCAGTGCTGTATTTTCACGTGGGGAGCAAGAAAAAGGACATTGTAACAGATGGTATCTAGTTCTTCAAAGCCTTCTTGAGTATTAACATATAGACAGAACTCACACTTGCATCTCTATTATCCATCCCTGCAGCACAGGCTCCCCACATCCTTTACTGACTAAAGGAAACCATGACTATGCATTTTTACTTTTTTTTTTTCATCTCACTTTAACGTGTGACAATTACTGCGGACTTTTGGAAAGCTTCTGCAATTTCCAAACTAAAAATCCTAAAAGCATGTGGAGTACAGGCAAAGTACAGACCCAGGCAATAACTCATCAGGTGATTCATCAATGGTTCTAATGCTGCAAGAATGATGCCAAGAGAAATCCATTTGGAGAATGTGTATATATTTAAAAATATTGTCCCCCACAAATATGTAACCACTGCTTATTTTTTTAAAAGGCAGCCTTTTAACTATATAAACTTAATCCTTAAAACAGGCTATTAACCTAACAGTTACCCTTCAGACAAAGCAAGCTTGTACTGTTCCCTGAATAAGCCACAATGTTTTCAACCAATGGTGTAAGACAATAAAAATTATCTTTTTTAACTTAAGTCACTCAGTTGTTAAAAATACTGTGGAATTTAAAACATTCTTCTAGTGGCTACCTCTTGAAGCTCATGTGCTTTAGTTATGTGAAAAAACATTAAGCACCCAAATGTATACGATTTTTTCCCCCCACAATTGGACACTAATGTAGTATAAATGCTACTGACAAGAAATTAGAGGATTTTTAGCAGAATGTGAGTTTTAAAAACAGACCTTTAAGCAGGGAATACTGTATCCAGCCACACAAAGTTAAACGTGGTTGGCCAAAGAATAAGGAACTGGATGACCATCCACTGCACTCAACCTACCAAGGTGATTTGGGCTACTCTCAAGAATAACTGAATCATTATAGCTCATCCCAGTTTCAAATTTCTACCACTAAAACTACCTAAACCAAACAGCAAGACCACCAAAGCTCACAGCTTTTTTAAATCTTCCTTACCTCTGCAGGAGCTACAGCTCTTGTCTGACTTAACCCTAAAACTCTACTTCCTTCAAGAGCTCAGCAACCCACCTGCTCGCTCATTTATTCAAGGCCTTCAACAATCCCTTTTCTAAGTTTGGGTTTTCACAGCCCAGTTTATGTAGCATACATTACTGCATGCCCAAGTTAGATTAGAAGCAGTCTGCATTTAAAAGAGGAGACTGTTATCACCAGAAAATTTCTTAGAAGTATTTATTCAAGAGTACAATACTGTGCTTCTCACTTCAAAATAGTAATTTCAATTAAAGTTGACTGACCTAACACGGAAACCTTTCCTGAGACAGTGGAAAAATACATGGGTTTTATCCTGTCCATCAATACATACAAGAGCAAAATGAAATTTTAATTCAAGAACTGCTTTATGAACTTGAGTTTATGACTAATCAGATTGTAGGACTTCACAGTCTTACAGGTAAGCATAGCTATAGAAATCTAACAATGTATTTTTACAAACATAATTTAAAAGTTCCTTTGTAATACGGCACAGGAAACTGCACATCCAGCTAAATAATTGTGAGTGAAAACCAGGGAAAATATTTTTTCTCCCTTTCCAGCCTTTTGCCATAACTGGCACTAACTGATCAAGTTTACTTCCATAGCTATGAACAGGTTCCAAAGGCCAGGGCATCCCTTCGACTTTCCGCAGTTTAGCCCGTTTTTCAGAATGTCCTGGTGGAGTTTCCCGTGCCTTGTCAGTGGAGTCTTTTTGATGTGGATCCATTAGCCTACATCTCCATTACTGACAACTCCCCTGTTCCTACTTGCTATGCCAAAGACCATTTACCTCACAAGATAAATTAGCAAACATCAATGCAAGAAAAATATTTTTTAATGCAATTAAATAGGGAAGCACTACCATGTCTTTCAGAGAATTCCAAAAGACAGAGGAGTTAAGTGTTAAAAGACATGCTATTCATAAATCTAAGTATCTGGGGGCAGGAATGAGGGAGCAGGAGGAAACAAATGAAAATGGCGTGGTTAAAGAATTACTTCAGGAAGGCAACTGCTACCAAATTAGAATCAGAAGATTAATATTCAGCCATTATGAAATGGACAGTATTTATACACCATATAATTTAGTCTTCTTTAAGCAAAATTAGTAGTACTGACTTTTCTGCAGTATCTTGTGTCTTCATTTTAATTAAGCTCTCAATGAAGAGAAGTTCAGTATTCCTGTAATACTTCACAATTATTAGAAACTTTAGTGATAATGTAACTTATGAATTTGATTTTGCACCCCATAAAGCAATACAGGCAGGTAACACCAGCAGGTATCCCCACCTATAGTGCCAACATACAGAGTCCAACCAAACAACTGCATGGCATTTTCAGAACAAATAACCACCCTATTCAAAAACTGAGCTACCAGAGAGAGACTAAGCCCAGCAAGATGTTATTAACAGGACAGTCAAAAACTACAGCATGATACCTAAATCACACCATCATTCAAGTTTCTGCATAAACATCTGCCTTCTGTGCCAAAAAGACACAGAAGCACACCCATGAGTCCTTTGACAGTGATACCACAAGTGTTAATACATGGGCAAAGTAGGACCAGATCACATAGTCATGGAACTTTGATATACCTTAGAAACAGGCCCATAACTACATTTCTGATACACATAATGCCACAATCTGTCCTGGACAGAAGATTAAGTCATTAAACCTGCTTGAGAATTACAGGTTGACTTTACAAACAGGCAAAGTTAGCACCTTCCTAACATACAGCTGTGGCATTTCTGATTTACTGACACTTAAGAGTGCAGCCAGGTCTCATTCACAAAAGCTGGGCACAAAGTATGATTATTTTGTAAATTATAAAATTATTAACTATCTGAAGCAATACTAAAAGCAGTATTACAGACAACAGAAGCTCTTCCTTTATCCAGCACCAGTTGAATTTTATGCTTTGGGAGGGAGGGAGAATATCAAGAATGACAACAAAGGAGGAGAATACGTGCACAGAACATACAGCTTCAAGCTCTCAAGATCTGAGGATCTAGTGGTGAACACTGGTGAAACATAATTTTCAAGCAACTTTTTTTGCATGCCAGTAGTACTTCTTGCTTATTGTCTATTACCATAAAATTATATTAACTTCTGATTTGCCATAAGATACTGTTCCAGAATGCGACCATTGCAATACTTAAGTTTTGTATGATGCCTGAAATAGCAGTGTTTTTACAGCAATATGCGACTAACACTGTTTGACTTGTCTAGCTGATTCAGTCATTTACGTGTTCTGTGAAAAATGTGAATAATCTTCCTCCATTTTATCTGGAACATAATCTTTTCCCAGATTGGTGGCTCCACTGAAATAGAAGTAACAATATGACAAAATTTCAGCAGCCTGAGAACATGGATATCCCATGTTTCCAAGACTCTAGACTATGTTCTACAGTACTGTAACACACAAGTCCAGTGTATGACCTGCACACATATCCTTTAATTCTAAATATCATTAAGTCCTTTGTGCAGAAACTACCAAATCCTAAAAACTGCATATACAGTTAGAACCATCATGCTCTCCAACAGTGAAAAAGCTTTATACCACTATTATTGAATATCTAGAATACAAAGCATGCTAGGCATACATTATACAAAATCCATTCTAAAACTTAAGCACTTCCACCATTTCTACTTCTCCATTTCATAATCTTTGCCTTTTCTATACCTTCTCGTCATTTAACTGTAAAAAAGGAAGGTGTTCAAGAGCAACAACCTGTCCATGTTCTAGTAATTTCAAATTTTATTACCTTGTTCCTTTCAATTATCAACTAAAAGCACATTTTTGAACAGATTGCAATAATTGTATCTATGCTCTTTTTTGCTAAATAATGAATGAAATTACAAATAAAAACCGTAATAGTTTGATAATACAATAAAACAGATGGGTTGCTACTGGAGAAAGAACAATCCTACTTCACCCTTCTCCTTGCATTTACTTCTGACCATATTTCTTGGTCAAGGGCATTTGTCAAACCCTTTGTTGAGCAAGTCTATTAATTTCTTTTTGAATGAATTAGTTTTCCAATACTTTAGTAAACTGAGCTGTCTCAACAAAAGAGTCCAGTGGCTGGTGCAAAACAGCTCTTACCAACATTAGTCAGACACCATGGCAGACAGGATCATCTGTCAAATTATGTCAAAAAAGAGATATCCATACTGCTCTGATAGGCTACCAACTGCTTTACGAGTTGCCATACACTGGTGCCCTCTGACTATGGCAGTATGACCCATACTTATTACAGCACCCAAAAACCACCACCAAGTGTCATCTAGCTAGCTATGAAACATAAAAGCTTGGCCTCACATGCTGGTTTTCCAACAGTAATGAAAATTCATAACTCACTCTGGTTTGTGATGTCTGAATAAATGTTCTGACAAGCCAACAGTTGATCACCTTTGCCTAAAGCCTATATAAAATGGCAGTGAAAGCAGCAGAGATGTGACAAAAATAAAGATGTTAAATCCCTGCAGAAAAGTGAACCACTAGCTCATTTTACCAAGTACAGTGAAGAGTGGTCTCATTTAGCTTCTGTAATCCATTACTACTACAATGTTTCTTCAACACATCAGACATGATTAGAATCTACAATTACTCCATATAAAGCCAGGACTAGGTTTTTACAGTCACAGACAGCACTCACCACTGAGTAGTTTAAAAATCCAAGCGTATGTAATGAGAATTAGTTCTATTTCTAATCATTTTCTTCATTGATCTGTGTGGCTTCCACAATTCATGCTATTACCAGAAAACAACTTTAAAAATTCTAGGTTTGCGTTCATACCAAAGTCGTTTAGACTAAGGTTTTGTCTGATGATAATCATATGGAAATACAGTTTTTGTCCATTTTAGCTAAGATCAGAAGAATTCTTAGAACGATAGGCCTATATTTGGGTTACCTATGTACACTTTCCATTTTTGTACAATGCTACTTTTCTCAAAAAATCTACACTTAGTGAAGGTTTAAAGTCCCAGACCCATTTAACTTCTATACCTACTGAACTTTACAGCAAATAAAAAAAAAGTCCTCATTAACTAAAACTCAAACCCTCATTAACTAAAATTCAACAGTAAATTAATACATAACAAAATTGGTGAATTGTTTGGTCAAAGACAAAATGCAGCAACATAAAAGATTAGACTTTCTTCTACAGACTTTTTCCTCTCTGAAACTAACAGTCAGCTTTTTATGTGTATTAAAATTTACAATTCAAACTTACTTACAGACTAACAGAATTTTCTTGTCAAAATTCTGAAAACTATACAGACTATACATTACCACCAGACCAATTATTTTGTTGCTGCAAAATACTTCTATACAACACATTAGTAATTTACAGTTGATCACCTGCACTGACAAAAACCAACATAATAGTAATTTTCAGGGTATGAGATCCTAATAACATACACAGCTACGTGGGGTTTAGTGTTGCAAGAACCCTACCATACCTAAAACACTAACAGACTAATGAATTTAACATAGCAGCTACATTCAGTAACTATCAGTTAACTAAACCCAGGCATTTATAATGCTAGAACACAAGTAGAGTAAACCTTGTTAACTTTTTAGTACAGGTACACTGTAAGCAATTGTAAGAATTTTCAACTTTAGACTATATTTTAAGTTGAATGACAGTTCTTAAGAAGCAAGCTCAGAATGAATATTATTCTCACAGCATTACTTGTTATGAATATGCTACAGCTCCCCAGACTGGAAAGAAATAAACCTTAATATCACCGAAACAAAAACTAGCACAGAAAAGCTTGAAATACCACACACAAAATGAATGCAATGCCATTCCTTCCAGCAGTCAGCATCCTACAACACACGGACCTCCTGAAGAGTAGTACTAAGCTCTATTCATAACTTTTCCCTACACCACACGAAGCCAGAAGTGCAGAATGACAAAAACCGGTATTTTAATATGATGATAAAGATTATTCTTACTATACTAGTTACAGTATTTTGTTCTTTTGACATCAAAAAAAGTAGGGGTCATAACTAGCTGTTACTGATTTATACTGACAGAAATTGGGCACAAATGCTAAATAAAGATTAGTTAATATTTGCAGAAGACTTTGAACATACAAAATGCTATGTAAGTAGCAAGTATTAAGTCTTCCCACACACTCATTCTGGCATGCTTCCAAGCAGGGAAGTCCCACAGAAACATTTCAACAGCAGTAAGGAGAAACAGAGCTCAGGCAATTGCAGCTAAATTCACAACAGTCCTTCTAAGGAGCACCTGTAAAACTGGGGAGAACCACTGCCCACTGCCTTCTACAAATTCAACACGAAAAAAGAAACTCCTGCTCCAACATGGCTTTTATAAATGCATACTGAACAACCCACATCTCTATACCCACCCCTCTGTACAACCAAAAATGATCTACACAACTCAAAAAAATCTTGTAAATGTGGCTTGCCTGTTGTCTAATACCCCTGACTACAACTTCACAAATCAAAATCACAGCCCACAGCTGTCAGTTTGACTTTCACATTGAAATTTACTTTCAACAAATCACAGTTCTGCCTAGAGCTGACTAGTTTCCCCAGATCTAAATTCTAAAATGGTGAGGAATTAAGCAGTGAATCACAATGTCATACTTTCTGATCAATCAACAGTAAAGCTCTTCCCAAACACATAAAGGAAACCAGCATCTTCTTAGCTAGGATTCCACACTGTAAAAAACACTCAGCAAGCTTTCTCCCAGGAATGGAAGAAAACAAAAAGGTCTGAAGTGAGACTAAACTGAGGTCAAGAGGAGAGGCATGCGACACGTTTAGGCATTTCTCGGTATCGCTGAAGGACAGTATTAATATTTTATGAGATTGAAAAAGGGTATGACCAATTTAATTATCAGATACTCCCAGAGATAAGACCTCAGCATGCCCAAAAAACCTCCAAAGCTAGGAGGGATGGGACTTAGGATCATTGCATATGATGGTCCACATTCTGTAAACAGGCCGAAGCCAGACCTCATGTATAGAACTGGCACTGCAGCTTCCATAAACCACAGAAAACTTAAGAGTGCAAAGGCTCATAATACGATCTAACCACAACAGGCTGGGAAGCATCCAGATGAAGGAGGAGGTCTAGCAGGATTTTGACAACAGCATCTGATTAACTATGCCAGGGCTGGAAGAAAATCTTGAGGGGAGAAAACTCTTCTACAATTGTTCCTAAAATCTTCTCTTACCCCTTCCATCTTATTCCCAGTAACACCTGTACAACTTCTAACCAGCACACAGACTGAAACCAAAGAAAATGTACGTGATCTTCCTGCCTGCATAAATTAATGCAAATCAACCACAGTCCTGAATTTCCTTGCAGAGCTCTAATTGATCTATGACAGACTTCCCAACATTTCTGGGGGAGAAACAACAACAAAACAAAAAAAAAAACCAACCAACCAAAAAAACGGAGATCACTACGGAGATCAGAAGACCACTTGTGGAACTGGCATATCACCCTACTGGTTTGTATGAGTAAGACCAGGTAGAAAAGTAGTAGATGACAACAGGAATAAAGTTTTCTCTTCCTGGTCCTACAGTTACACAAAACATTGTCACTACTGTTGGGCCAGGGAACTGATACAACACTTCAACTACTGGAAAACTGAACACTTCTGTATTCTCACTGGTCAAAAGTTCCAGTACCCTCTTCCATACAGAAGCAGCACTCAATTCAACTCCACAAGGATTTAACCCACAGAAAACTACTCTTCTCCTTAAATCAGTTCACCTGTGAGGTGCAAATGGGCAGAAAGCACAGGCCCAAGGCAAACAACAGAACATGTAGTCAGGACACAGAGACAGGACCACACTATCAGCAGCAGCTGCCTATGGAACTGGCCCTGACACAGGCAGGTTCATCTTCAACAGCGTGAAGCAAACAAATAGGGAAGGAAGAACCCTACAAATGAGGGAGGAAACTCCACACATGGAGTTATGTTCAAAAACCATTTCCAGTTATAAAACTGCCCAATTTCTGTTCTTTCACATCAGTCATGCAACTAGTATGCCCACCAACTACCCTCACTGAAAAAACAACTTTACATTTCCAATGGATTGCTAGTTTGCTTTCTCTCCTCCGGAATTAAAAAATTAAACATTCTAGACAAACATTTGCACCTTCCACATCTGACAGGACAATGTATTCCCATATTACATTTTTACATTAAACCAGTTACTTACAGATACTTGTACATCTAATGTACCTCAACATATTCCACAAGACATAATGTGAAGGTGATACAACTGGGCACACAGTACACTTTTAAAATGGCTCCAATACGTATCAATGTATTCTTACACTTTCCTACCAATCCCATCTTCCTGGCTATATTTTCCTCCATCCTGGTAATCCTATTTCATCTCCCAGCACACTTAATTCCTTATATATTAACGCATAGTGCCTATCATAAAGGAACTGAAAAACTTCTTAAGTTTCTTAAATCCCCAAGCTCTCAAGAACATCAACTCAATCTTGCATCCAAAAAAACCATTACAATTTTTCCATGCTTCTCTTCACTGAAGAAAGTGGAAGACTAAACCCATTTGTAGTATTATGAAAGAATGCTTAAATCCTCTCCTGTAAATAAAACTTCCCTAACCAGTTTTGAATGCAAGGTATGCTTCGCATAGTTTATAGCCCCTTGGCACAGAAAGGAAACCCCTTGAGAATTCAATTTTACAGAGACTGTTGCTACATTTGGGGGTGAAGACAAAGAATCTTAAAGAGTGACCTACCGCCTAAGAAGAGGGGAACTTTCAGTATGTTCTTCTATCCAGCGCTATTGAAATTGTCTAACAATTTGTTATTTTTATATTATACTGATGCATACAATCTGTGTCTTGCCACCTTTGAAAATTTTTGCTTAACAGCAACTACTGCTCTGAGGTACAAACATACTCTAAGTACACAAGTTTATTAACTTTCATAAAACCACTGCATTGTTGAATAGAAATTGAGCAGTAAAACTAAGACGATGCAATGCAGCAAAAGAAATAAAATGCCTAAAGGCTGATTTTTCTGATTATGTTTCAACTGTCAAGCCACAGGTTGTCCATGTACAGAATCCGTTCTGTTTCACAGCAGAGTGGCAATACAGCACACACCCATCGCTGCACCAGCAATACCTTTTAATCGATAAACACTTTTAAAAATTAAATACTAAACATATATCAGTTTCCAAAATACAGTTTATCAAAGCAATTTGAATGAAAGCACACACAATAAAACAGAGCAGCATGAACAGAAATTGAAGACAAAAAATTAATTCAGTGGGGTAAAAAACTCAAATATTTTCTATTGTCATTCAAGTATTTGCCTTAAAATAAACCACTTCTACGTTTGGTAAAACAACATGCAAAAGCCACCTTCACCTTTTCTTTAGCCAACTGTGTATTAGGCAAGTAACAACAGACCTATACCACAGATCCAAGAGAGGTATTTGTGCAGCCTTCCTTTCTGGTTACCATAGTTTCAAATGAACTGTAGATTCCTAGAAAAAGTACTTATGAGAAGGAATAAAAATATCACTGCTTAAACATGAAAACTGCAAGAAGAATCATTTTGATTAGTGTATGAATGACACTTAAGTGAACAGGTACATGCTTAAGAAAGGAACCTTTATTTGCAAGACTGTCATAGGCACAGTAGTGAAACTTGAGCATGGACAGCAGCAAAAGGGTAACAGCAGCAAATGTAACCAGAGCGAAGAGAAACATAAGCACCAAAAAGCCATTCACCTCTCTTTTTCA
>VXBX01004249.1:3069216-3094844 GCA_013400415.1 Scytalopus superciliaris | reverse complement strand
GGTAAACAACGCGCGGCGCATGCGCGGGGCGGGAGCCGGGGCGGGATCGGCATCGGCATCGGGATCGGGATAGGAATTGGGATCGGCGTCGAGACACGGCACGGCCTAAAAAGGAGCGAGCGCCGCGACACGGCCGGCCGCACGCAGGGCCCGCGGGCCTGGGAGCGCTTGGGAAGGATCGCTGTGCTGTTCCGAGGGGATCCAGCGGAGCCTCGTGCGGCGGGACAGGAGCGCGGCGCTGCCCGCACCGACCGGGCTCCCGGCCCCGGCATGGGCGGGACACGCACCCGCCGCGCCCGGCACCGCGCGGATCCCGGGACAGATCCCAGGGCACATCCCGGGGCGGATCCCGGACAGATCCTGGGGCAGATCCGCCCCGCTGCAACGTGTTCTCCCCTCTGCTCGTCACCAAGAGTGTTCCCAGCTTACAGGAGCGTTCGCTCCCAGGCGCTGAGTGCGATTCCTTTTTTCCCCCTGCATGGAGATTCCTAGGAACCTGAAACAATCCATATAAGCAGTACGGAATTCTTAAAGAAACCCGATATACAGGCTGTGGCACGTGTGGTTTTTTCACTGTATTGTGTAATGTTAAGCACATTACTCATGCTGAATAGTTGCACGTAAGCTTATATTTAAATCAGTCAACACAATAATAGTTTTGTCCTGGTAATTAGTCTCTAATCATCCTCTTGAGTTTACCTACTTTTAATTTTTTTGGAGAGTGTTAGCATAAGCTGAGTTACTCTGCTCACCTGACTAACAAAAGCAAGACACTTAAGAGTATCCACCAGTTCCAATCTCTTTAAAACTAACAGGAGGCATCTGCAAATAAGGCTTAGAATGGCAACTGTGATCAGATAATGAGTGTTTAATATAAACTGATGTTACCTAGGAATTCTAGGTACAATCTGTCAGTTGGTCCAAGAGATAAGCCTACAAAAATATATTATATAGCTTGAAATCACATTTGAGAATGTTTTTGCACCTCCTGTCAAGGTTGTGGGGAACAAAAAAAGTGAAATAAGGAGAAAGGTTCCCTTACAGGGAACACTTTTAAATAGTATCCTGAATGCCTCTAGTCATACAACTATGTTCATAGTTTCAGTTACAACTACAGGTGCTGCTGCTGATCTTGAATGTGTATCTGATAATGTCTGTCTGGAATTTGTATTAAAAATGTGAATTAAAAAAAAAAAAAAACAACAACAAAACAACCAAACCTCAAGTAAGCCTTAAATATGATATATATGGTTGTAAAATGACACTTAGACAGAAAGGAGCTGGATCCATTTGTGCCTTCCTTGTACAAAGTCACCTTCTCACAGCTGCCAGATAAGACAACTTTTCCATGAACATAAACTACAACATTTTGCCTGCACACAGAATTCCAGTAATGTGTCTTCTGCTTGAGATACAATAGGGCTGAGTCATATTACAACTGCAATCCAAAACTTTGGAAGATTATAGCAGTTTACTGTGGGAGCTGGCAGGAGCACAACACCGAGGCAGCTCCAGTCAGCTGTGCATGAAATCCATGATCAGCGTGTGTGTCAGATATTTGGTCTATTTCAAAATCACTGTGGTTCACACTTGAGCTCACAGCTGAGAGTTTTTAGGCAAATGTCTTTAACAGAAGAAAATGTGACACAGGTGTGTTTTTGAAGGAATTAGTGTGCAAGTGCTGACAATACCGTGGTAGAGAGTTCAGCCCATTTCCAAAGCTGAGTCAGGCTTTGGAAGCCCAGATCCATAGCACTTCTGTGTGTCCTGACTCATCTGCATTGTTAAACTTGTGACAAAACATGGAAACACTCTGGAGACCAGACTCCAGGTGCACAGGCATATTACAAACCCCTGGTCACAGAGCCTGCCTAAGAGGATTTTGCACTCTCCAGTTCATTTCCTCCCTCCCAGTTGTTTCATTCAGCTGTTTGCCCGGCTGTTGTCTTAGCAAAACTGTTGCCTCATCAGAGAAGGGGGGAGGGACATCTGTTTTCTAAGGGACTGGTTTAACTTCACCCTCCCCAAACCGGATCGTTTCTCAGACTCTGTTTAGAGTACAACTACAGGAGCAATTCAGTCAGCACAACTGAAGGTGCTGTGTGCTCCTGTGAGGCCAGGAATGTTTCTGCTCTGCTCCAGTGATCAGAAGACAGGAATGTCTTAAGTCAGCCGTGTCCTGCAAGGAATCCTCACCTTAAGGGGGACCAAAGTGGCTCTCTGAAGAGCCTGACTGCTGCAGTTTCCCCATGAACTGACCGTGCCTCTGGGACTGAGCCTTCCAGTTGGTACAGCAGGGATGGCGAGATGAAAAGCAGTTCCTCTGTGAGCACACCACTTCTTTCTAAGCTAACAATTCCAGAATGGGCTTCTACCATCTGTTCAGACTTTGTAGGGGGAAAAAAAAAAAAACCCAAAAAAAACAACAAAGAACATCCTGAAGTTTCTGTACAGTTTCAGCACTCTAGCATCCTTTCCAAGACAATGAAAAATGTAAAAGAAAAATAACTGCTATCAAAAGATGATAAGGCAATAGATATATTTAAAATACTGACCTGCCTAGAAAGGATTTATATCTGATAGAAAATAAGTTCCGTGGAAAACTGGGAGAAAGTATTCTACAGGACTGTCATCTTTTTCATAAAAGCTACTCTTTAAGAGCTTCAAAGTCCACCATTTCTGATATTGAGCCCAATTCAGAGCAGATTTAACAAAGACTCTACCACAGGCACTTTGACTATGCTTGATCCAAAGAGAGCTTCGTGATCAGTCACACAGTTAGGAAATTGAGCAAGGACAGGTCAGATACCAATTCCATGTCTGAATTAATGGCCAAAGGTTCACCAGAAGAGAAGATGAGAATAAACTCAAGCTGCCATATGGCTGATTCATTCTTCAAGGCAGGAGATTCATGCTCATGCTGCTTCCTTTTCTTTGAGGGCAGCAAAATAGGAACCTTCTCTGCAGTTCTGTTTCCTCTTTTCTATTTAAAAAAAAAAAAACAACAAAAAAACAAGGAAACAAAACAAAACAAATTTTTTTAAAAAGCAACAACACCCACAATCCCTTACTTTTTTTTTTTTAAGACTTTGCTTGTGATAATTGGAAAACAAATCAGAGTTTGTATACTGAATTCCTTCCAAGGTGAGATGGTAACTTTGATGACCTGTACTGAATAAGCCACAGCTATATTTTTATCTGTGAAGTTGGGTACAGAGGGAAAAAGCAGTCTTTCCAGTCAGATTTTTTTTTTTTCCCAGTTTTTTGAAACTGGCTTAGTCACTCTAGGGAAATCTGTTCTAAATCCTTTTGAAGATGAGCTATTACATAAGAAACAAAAATAAAAACCAAAAAATGGGTTACTTTCCCATAATTTGCAGGAGAGAGATTGCAGATCAGTAGCTCCTTAGGCCTTTCCCTGTTCTGTGAATAATTTCTTCCTTTTGCCATTTACATAAGTCTCCCTTGTGTGCCCCTGTTTCTCTCCAGGTCTTTCCAGAACACTTAAATCATGTCTGAATTTTCTTTGATTCTCAGACCTGTAAAGGAGCATAGAATCATAGTTTGTCCTATACCACCAAAAAGGAATTTTTAACTCCCCTTCATTATCAGCTCTAGAAATTAACAGAACCCCAGTAAGTCACAGATGTCTTTCTGTTAATTGCATTAGCAGCGGCTTTATTCAGTCCTCTGTCACTCATTGCCCAAAGTCCTGTGCTCATTCCCCTGCTTGGGTGAGGTGTTCTTGCTATGTCTCATTCTTAGAGATAAAAATCTCTTAGTCATGTTTTAAAGTTCCATCACCAAACTGTGTAAGGGCCACACCAGTTTTGGGTAGGAAATAATGAACAGCCCTTCTCTTCAGTCAGGAGGAGCTGCTTTCACTTGAGACATCACCTCACCCTGTGTACAGGGACAAGTTACCATTCAGGCCACCTCTCTTGGATCCAGGACACAATCTGCTCCAGTTTCCAGATGTAGGGAAGTTTCTAAAGACACAGGCAAGGCATACTGGTGTCCTGTAGCTGAAGTCCAGGCAGAGGGATCATGAGTCAAGGATCATTTTATGACAGCATGAGTGACAAAGTCTGAGGAGGACACACAGGAACCAGAGAAACACGTTTCAAACCGGGTAAGCTGGGTAAGTGGCAGGGCACGGTTAAAGGCAGCAGAGAACAGCTTGTGTGACAGAAAAAGGGCCGGAGTGAGAAGCTGCCATGAAGTGAAATAAGGTCAAGCAGGCCAAACAGCAACAACTAGTACTGAACAGGGTAAGCAGCTTTAGCTGAGCAACAACTGAAAACCAGTGAAACTACATCATACTCTGGATCTGTAGGAAGCCTCATCCATCAGGAACAGAAAGCAGTTCTCAGCTGGTCAGATTTCTAGGGCTTCAGCCCTCCTAAGCCTCTGACATGGAGCCACGGGTTGCCTGAAAAGGCGAGGAAGGAGGTTGGCCTGTGGCTAGGTGAAGTTAAAGTGGAACTAAGACCGAAACATCATTATGCAGCTCCACTTCTGCCCAAGATTATAGAGCAAAACAAAACAATAAAATCAAATACATTTGTGTTTAAGCTTTGAAGAAAATCCTCCATCAAATGCATGGGATAGCTCTCCTCTGTGTGTAAAGGCAAACACAAAGTTTGGATGATGACAGTGGATGGTGTATCTTGGTCTTTTCCCCACAAACTAGAAAGGCTGGAACTTAGAGGGTTAAAAGGGAAATATAGGCAATGGGGGGTTGTTACTGACAAATAAGGTCAAGGAACAGATTACTCTTTCAGATATAAACTTGTATGGCTGACCTACCACATTCCCGAGGTCCTATATCTATGTCCCTTACACAGTTTCCTTTGGTTTAGATTTCACCATCAACCAACTTCAAGGTTCCTTTCAGACTGTGTTTCTTGTAAGTCCCCCATACTGCCAGTTGTGTCTGGGGCTCAAGGCCATTTCTGCTCCCTCAGCTCTGACTCAGTGAGATGTGGAAGCACAGCAATGTGTGATCTTGTCATTGGCTGTGATTAAGAGGTTTTTTAAATGGCACAATGCATAACAAGTAGCAAGGACTACAACAATTTATGACATCTTGGTGGCTTGCACAGATGTTCAAAACCGTTAAGATAAAAATACTTCTTTCAGACTGTAACTTCCTTCAGAGTGACAGCAGCAGTCCTGCAAAGCCTCAGTGCCAGCAGCTGTGACCGAAGTGTTTCCAACTCTGTGGCAAAGGGCACACCTGGGATGTTCACCATAAATGCTGAGGACAGCAATTCCCAAACCCACTCCCCCAGTGTGTACCCATTTCTCCATTCCCTGTACCTCTGGTTCCAGCTGTGAGCCCAGAAGAGGTGAAGCTTCCAACCCAGAACACAGGTCTTCCTAAAAGAAACTTGGAATTGCCAATTCAGCCTTTGTTAACAACAACTGTTAACAAAGTTATAAAAGTGCTAAATTATGATGTAGAGATAGGACTCAAATTGTTATTTTTGGTACATCTATTTTGCAAAACACCCATTTGAAGCCACAGTGTTTTTTCTGGTGGTTTGTACCCTTCCTGACAGAGCTCCCATACTGACTCCAATAACATCACATGAGTCAGTTATGCAGGACAGGGAGGCAAAATCAATCCTGGATTCAGAAGCCTCTCTCTGTTACACAAGAGTTGAAAGGAAGAGATGACTGTGGCTTGACACCCACTTTTGAAAAGCTTGTATTCAGAAGATTAACTATTTGGATTAAGCGATGACGCTCATCGTACACTGCAAAATTAAGTTACATAGGAGAAATTGTGTCAAGAGTTTTACAACAAGATCTAACTTCATAAGATCAAAAAGACATAACATGAATAAATTTAAATGCTGTCTCATTAATCTCTGAAGGTTACATTAACTCCCTCTCCAAAATTTGCAGGTGACCATACGCATTTATACTGAACCTGGCTTTTCAGCAATTATTGTAATGATTCTTCCAGATATTTTCACAGTGGGACTCTGCAAATGTGTTTTTCATTTTTTGATAGTAAGCACCATTTTTCAATCTGAGAGCAAAGACTAATTCAAGTATCTCTCAATACATTTTCAGTAATTCTTACTTACCAAGCAATTTATCACAGCCAACATCAACAGCTATCCAGGCTATAAAACTGTAAATTAATAAGTATCCAAAAGCAACCTAGTAGTTTTCACCTGCCTTGAAATATGACATACTCACAATATAATTAATACCATTTTGCCCCAGATTTTCCTTGGGGTTTTGTTTATCCAAGCCACTTATACTGAATATATAGTCTTCTTTCCAGGCCTAGGGAAAAGAAAGTTTTTTGATAAGTTAGTCACAAAGCCGTGTTCTCTGAGTTAACACTTGTAGTTTTACTATAATGTCGATGTCAGTATCACTTAATAGGAATCCCTGGTTAAGAAAAAATTAAAATCTGAATTTCAGCACATGTTGTTTATTACCACAGGTCATTTGCCTCCTCACAGAAAGCCACATTGTAATTACAGCACACTAATTGCTGCACAGCAGCATCAGTAGATGTCTCAAAGCGACACAGTGGCATTCACAAAGATGGGAAGGGACTTCCAAGAACCTGAGTCAGTGCAGCGCCATTTCAGGGGCACAGGGGAGGAAAGATTTTCTTGATCTCAAGCTACTCAGTAAAACTTAACACATGAACACCACACAAAAAATGTTAAGAGGGAAAGTATTCACTCATATTTCAGTTCCATGAGGAATTAAGGTGATGATGTTAGACTGGCTCTCCCGTCTGACCTACGGAGAAGAGGAGCAGCACCCTTCATGAGTCAGGTTGAAGAGGTGAGCCCAATCCAGCTGGTCTGCACAAGACTGGCACAGAAAAGCCTCAGGGCAGCAGTGAAGGTGCTTCTCTTTGCCCACTCTGGCATCTGGCCTTGCCAGCAGGAGTCAGTGGTGCACAAAGCAGAGGGTAACAAGAACAGCATGTACCAACTCACTGCTCACACATTCACTGCTGCAGAGAAACACTGTGAGAGCCAAAAAAACCTCCAGCTCTTCCTTTGCACTAGGAAGAGCCGGCCTGCCCCTCAGGTAGGCCCTACACATTGTATGCTTGAACCTGCACACCTTGAGAGGCAGAGCAGGTAGCTACTGACTACTGTGGCAGCAAAAGTCACTGTCCTGTGCAAGGTTCCATCCCAGTGTATAACCCTTCAGCTTGGCGTTTCACATCAACATGGTGACCAAGTGCCTGTGTTAACTCCCCACACAGTTACAGCTCAATTCCAACCACTCGTTGTATTTACATTTTTGTTAATTTCAATAAAAACAAACATAACAGGTAACTTTAAAACTCATGCCTTAACAACAAAGCTTTGAAAAGTTGTGCTGTAGCTTCAGACTGCACATACAGCTAACAAAAATTGGAGAGCTGGGGTGGAAACTAACCAGGCAGTGCTAAAAGAAATGTTTAAATACTCTAGTTAAAAAATAAAACAAAAAAGCCCCACAAAAACACAACAATAAAAAAACCCAAACAAAAAAAACCAAAACCCAAGCTGTAATAATCTAAAAAATTTTATTTGTGCAATGAGCTTTGGATCAAGCCTCAAAACAAAAAATTCCGCACAGCTACTTATCTGTAGAGATACAAACCCGCTGAGTAAGTCAACCTGATGTTTCAAGCCCCATGTTTCAAGGCAGTGAGAAAAAGCTACATGTGTAACAAAACTATTGACCCTCTGGTTTTCCTTGTTTTAGCCTTCTGTTTCTAAATGAGGCATGTACTGCCCATGCTTTCCAAATAACACACTTCCAGGAAGTGTTACTGAAAACCCTTGTAAATCTCCCATGTATCCAGAGCAGCAAAGAGTTCTGCTGCTACAAATAAAATGGAAGAAAGATTTTACACAGAAGCCACTAGAAGTTACTGAATACTGATACCTGAATGTATTGCATAGCTCCCAGGTAGCTCTTTCATAAAACTCAACTCCCAAGGCAGTTTTGTCCTGCTGCTCTCCAAAGTCCCTGTGCTTCCACTCCATGGATTTGCATCCTTCATTTGTCTCTTGAAAACACTCAGCCCAGTGTCAGTGGCCATGGAATTTCTTCTCTGTTTCTTTAAGATACTGAAAATCAAAGTAATTAAAAAAAAAATATCTTCCTAATTCAAGCTGTCAGAATTTGATGATTATGTTAATGATTTTTTTCCCATTTAGTCTGAATAGAACTCTGATTGTATTTTTTTTTAAACCCTAAATCTACAGAGCAGTTATTTTGTCATCTAACAGGCTTTTAACCCTTTAATATGCCTAAGTGATAACAATTTGAATTGCTATATAGCTGTACCTTTTATAATAATGAAAAAAATTTTCAGTAAAGGATGTTTATAAAAATACAGACGCATATCTTTTAAAAGTTAACAAGCTTTAATGTGAAGCATTAATGCTCTGCTTCCATATTAGTTGGACAATGTGTTTGCCCTCCATTTCAATTTAGAAGGTTCTATTTGTGACCTATTTCTCAGCTTTTCCCAGCCAGTTTACATACTCTATTTACACCCCAAATCAACCCCTTACTAGAATTTAGTTTTGTAACAGTTAAAGTGAAATTTGGTCAATCTCTTTCCCAGCCAGGGCTTTGTTGAGCTTCGTGCCAAGTCCTGCAGCCTGTAAGTTGGATCCAGCTGATCCACACAGACTCTCACATGACTCAGGACAAGGTTAGGTAACCAACCATCTGCTTAAGCAAGTCAGCGTAACACAGTTTGCAACCTTAACTAAAAAGCTATTTCAGGAAAGATCCACCAGCTAATGGGCTGACAACCCCCTCCAATTCCCACGAAGAGCACAGAAAACCCTCTCTGCAAGTAAAAATGGTTCCTAGCACCCAGTCTGTCAGAATTGTCAGTCCACAGGTGTCCTGAAAAATCACCGTCTGCATGACTTCTCTGAAACACTGAACTCTTCAAAAGGCACAGAGAGGCAAAATAAAATGCCTGTGCTGAATTCTGTGTGAATTTCTAGTCATAATCTATTTGTAAGACAAAATTCTATCAGAAAAAAACTTGCAAAATAAAATATTTGAGTTTTATAATTAACCAACCTTAATATATAAACATTAGATTTTATTTTCTCTCCAATTAAAGTATATTTGTTATCCTTAGCAACACTCTGGTTACATTAATAACAGTTATAAAACAAAACAAAAAACAATAGAAAGCAGCCTTCTGTTATAAACTATGTTTTTTGCATGTGAGAATCAAATACACTGATCAAGGAACAACTGGGTTGCACTTTATTTTACATATTCATTACATTAAACAGCACAGATTTAAAAAAATAGAAAAGGTAGATATTAAATTTCTGTGTATTTGATTTAAAACTTCCTTCATGAAAAACTATATTCTGTATATTCTATATATTCTAAATCTTAGTGTGCAGAACTCAAAAATACATACACAGAACATACTAGTACTCCAGAAAACAAGGAAGTCACATAATTAAGAAGAGTGATCATAAAACAGCTGTACTTAAATACAAAGCTGTGATACTTTTTTTTAATTGGAAATGGATGCTCAGTCCAGTAAGAAAAAGTCTGAGTATTTTAAACTGACTCATTAGAAGTCCTTGACTTGCCCATTTGTCTCCTAAAGGGCACAATAAAATCTCCTCCATTTCTCAAAAATCAATGAAATTAATGTACATTTTAAAAACAGAGGAATCTTTGTGAAAAACAGATGGCTAAAACTTCAGTTTACTGAAGCCAGTTTATACATCTAAACCAGAAAAAATAGACATATACCAAAACAGACAAACTTAGAAAGCAGCAGAAGTAAACATAAGGTGAAGTATTGCAGCATCAGGTTTATGTGTATTCTCTGAACTATGTCACAACCTAAGTTGCAGAAATAAGACTATTTTCAATCTCACATAACATTTCAAGGACATTAAAATCTCAGCTATAATATACACGTATACAATAATATATTAAATTAACTTACAAATTTTATACAGGGACAGACTCTTTATACAATGGTATTTGCATAAACTGCAGTTGTACCGAAGTGAAGGAATGATCACGTGAAGGTTTGCATCATTTGGGCTTTCCCAAATCAGGTCTATGAACTGAAGTTACAAAATATACATATTTACCTTTTAATATGGCTTTTTACATATACAAAATTCACTAATAAAAATTACTTGAAGTGTTAAAACATGTGTAGAGTTTGACAGCAGAAAAACCTAAATACTGCCATATGGTTACATCCTGGAATTAACTTCATTTTTAACATTACATTACACATATTTAAAGCAATAGAGCAGGAAACATTTGCATCCCTAGTGTCGTGTATTTCACTAGTACATAAAAATTTCCTGTCTTTTCATAATATCTGTACGACACAGAGGGCATTCACTAAGTACTTGAGCACATTCCTTACAGGCAACTAAGTGACCACAGGGAATGAAGACAACTGACACATCCTTAGCCATACAGATTTTACAAAGCTTTTCTTCCTGCAGGCGTCTTAACTTCTCTTCAGTACTGATGTCTAAGGAAAATAAACACATAAAAAGAAGTTAACATACTTAGTACCATTTAATCTCATTCTTTTTTTTTTTCTCTTTACACACAAAGACAAGGTTTGCTTCATATGATTTAAAGGTCACACCCTTAAAAAGAACAAAATACTACAAGAGAGAGGAATCCCAGTTGCAGCATGGAATCCTTCTTTGCTTTTTTCTCTCCTTCTCATTTCATTACATCTCCTAGGCCAATCCAAGCAGAGTTCAGCTCACTGTAAGAGCTTGAAATACTTATAGAACTTTGGATATGCATATTTCAATCAGGAGCCCTCCTTTGTGCAGACCTCCCATTGACAATTTTCCCAAAACTTGAACACAGTGAAAGAAAGGCTTGTTGGTACTGGTTAAAAAGTTTGGATTTTAAAATTTTTTTTTAGTTTCTCCAATGAAAAGACTGAGGATGTGATTCCCTTCCCTATTTCCATTTTCAAAATGCCCATACTTCAAACAGCTTAAAAATCTGTAATACAGAAAGAATCAATTTTGCATTGTGTATAAGCTCTTTATTATTCCAATATGGCCCACTTGAACAGGAAAATTCAGACACCTTCCTGTGCCACTTGGGGAAATCTCTGCACAGCCAACCACCAAAATAGTGTCCAGCTGCATTGCAAGTTCTTTTCCCCCATAATGTCCATTAAAAATCTTATTAAAAGGAGTAGGCTTGTAAGATTTCTGCCTAACATGCCACACATATGCTTGTCTTAAATTACAAGTCTCTTGAATCAGAATTCCTGGGTTTGGTCTATTTGCAGAGTGCACCACAAGGGCTTTCTGAGCATGACTTGCATGTCCCAGCCAAGCTGGAACACAAATAACTGAAAAGAAACACCATTTACAATTCTTCTTATTGGCCAGAAATGAAAATGCATCTACCCCAAGCAAAATTTTATCCTGAAAAATAATCCCTTACTAAGACTTTTCATACTGAGCACACTAAATATGACCGTGTATCACTGTGTCTATTTCATTTTGCCACCAGATACCCCACATCTAGAGCTATTCCTGCCTTTATTTTTACATGTAATTATCACAACAATTTTGGCTTTTTTGTTAGCATGTATAACCTTTCCAGAAGCACACCAGACTTTCAGTATTACACACTTCTGAGGTACTAAAACTACTTGTTCTATAGATGATATTTATAAATGCTGCTACACTGAAATATTTTAACACCCTCTTTGTTCAGTTTTTTATTGAATGTCCATACACAAATCTCTTGAGTTTTAAGTTCAGTATTGTAACTTCACCTTAGGTAAGACTGGGAACAGAGGGTAGGATAAACAGATAACAATAAAAAGTATTTCACAGACTAAAGAGCTGATATGAAAGTACACACAGAGGTTTTGTAATTGAATTAGCTCATCTTCCTCAACTGGAATTTCATTTGGTTCTTCTTCCCTTGTATTTTCTTTCTGAGCACTTAAGTGTGCTACCAGATCCTCAACAGATGTGTGACTTTCTCCAGTCATCTGCAATCTCTTTTCCATGGTGTTCCTAATCTCAGACAAACTGAAACCCATGGCTATGGCACTTTGTACCAAAGGATTCTGTAAGAGATCATCTAAAACAAGAAATTAAAAAAACAAAAACAATTTAACAAGGATGAATCTAATTACTGGAGAGTATTCACTACAGTACTCTAAGATACCGTTGCAAGTATATAGCCAAAGGAACCGTATTTCCAATTTGAGAATTTTGCTGCTTGTAAAAACTACATTTCAAACACCCAAAACTCCTGATTTGAGTTTTCTTCTAGAGCTTTCCCAGTGTCCCTTCATCTATTTATAATACTGAAATCCTCCTAGATTGCTGTTCAACTCAACTACTTAAATAACATGTGTCTCATATATACAATATCGTAAATTCTGTAATTGAATGTTACCTGAAATTCACCCAAAATTCCAAGGCAAAATGGAAAAGTAAGTATTTGGTGACATTACATTAATTTTAATTCAATTTGGGGAAGAAAAAAAAATATCACACTTATGTGGAGAGAAACCAAAAATATTTTTATTTTACAAAACCAAAACACAGCACCATCAGCAAGCAAGCAGGCCTATCCCTGGTAAGGCGTAACACTACTTTGGGGAACCATTTTACAGCATGTCAGACCTTCCCTTTGCTCTTACTTACCAAGACTGTTTAAAAAGCAAAATTTTTAACCTAATTTTCACTCTTAGAAATGAGCATTGTGAGAGATTTCTAGAACAGATTTTGGGTAACCACTCTTATTAGCAATAGCTCTTATTCCCTGGGATGAAGCTGCTTGACTGTCCTCCTATTACCCTTTTAACTGTCTTGTCTTTTTATTGCTTGGTATTTGCGAAAAGCATTGCAGGAATGTGTAATACTGGAACACATAACAAACTACGTCAGCCTTCTCAGCTTCCTGGTCTTGCCAACTCTTCCTGCCCCATGAAAAAGGACTGTTTCAATTCAGTATTCTTTAACATCCATCCCACAGCACTACTCATTCAATGCCTGATGCACACTCACTAGCTGTAAGACTGCATCCTATACATTCTTCTTCCATGGTTCAGCAATCTCTACTTTACAATATTTACCAAACCATGATTATATTTCCCCTGAGAGAAATAAAATTCATTCTGCAGTTCTTTAGAAGCAATGACGCAATGGAGGAATATCATCCAAGAATTCGCCTGTCATGCTTTACTTAAAAATTTAATAGGGTTATTTTTAAATTTAACCATTTCCTTTACTATACATTCAAATACAGATATTTCAAAATAGGGGGAGTTGTTTGTTTTGAATAGATACCTTTAGGAAGCATTGTCCCTTCAGCAGCTTCTGTCTAAAAGTGAAATATAAAAAGACAGAATTACAATTCTGAAGAAGCAGAAGGAAACCTATACAGCTACAAAACAGAAAATAGCTATTTGATCTCAGTTATTTATTAAATCTGCTCTGAATAATTGCAAAATTATCAGTATTTTGTTATATCTTTCATACTGTTTGAAATTTTAATTTTAACCCATCTTTGCAATAATCACACGTACATAAGAATTCTAAAATATCATCAGTTTTACATTTTAGTGGCTACACACGAGTTTAACAATTCTCTACCAACAAGAAAAGAAAAATTATCTACCTTTATTCATCATAAACAGGCTATAAAACAAATGGCACTTGTTCAGTACCGAAAATATATCACACACAAAGTACACTGGCTGTGATCCATGACCTGGCTACACAGAACTGGGAGGACTGTAAACTCTGATTGACAGAACCAAAACATACTTTGATGTCTTTTCTCTTTCTGCCAATGAAAGAGGCAGCAGGAGGATTAAAGGACAGATATGTAAGAGGAGTAACTTCATATGAAAATTATGTTAAGATTTTTTTCTATTTTAACAAAACAATTAATAAGCCAGGCACTTACTGTTGAATCACTACATGCGTCTCTTAGGTGAACATTATTTATAAATTCTATCCCCTTTGCCTTGCTCAAAAATCTGCACCTAAAAATGAAAATACTTAGTTTTACTAAAACTACGTAAGAAGCAAAAATTGATTACATAACTTTGGAAGCTTTCGTAAATTTCCTACATCAAACAGAATGCTCACTTTTAAAATCTCTAATGTTGAGTCAACATCTGCGATGTCATTGAAACATTTATAGAAATACCTTATCACTTAAGCAGTACTTATCTTTCTCATTTTGGTGAAAGAAAGCTAAAGAGCTGTTGGCCATGACAGCTCATGCCACAGGTTTTAGAAGTAAAGACTGCACTGAAAAACAAACATTATGTTAAAATGCTGGTTCTTTTAGCCTTTTGCAATCCAAGTAGTCACCGGTCAGACAGGTGCCTTACAGGCTTTCTTTCACTATTTTCCAGCCAGTCTTAACCACTGGGCAGAGCTCTTCCCTACCAGATTTAGGGAATGCCATAAGTCCTGGACAATAGTTTCCCAGCTCCAGCAGTTACCTCACCTTCAGAGACACAGACAGCAGCTGTGAGACTGACACACTGCCACTGAGGCTGACATGCCAACAAACCCCCAAATAAGACTGTCAATAATCTGAGAGGAAGTAATCAAATCTGACATAATTTAAGCAACCTAAACCAAAATCAAGTCCATATAAAGAGGAGTGAAACACAGCAAGAAAACACATCTTAACCATTTACTGCACCAAGCCAAAAACTTGGCATGATATCTCTTTCAAGTGGCAGAGACTAATAATTAAAAGCTGCCTGTACCACTATTAAAAATGAGAAAGCTAATGCATAAATACCAATCTCAAACTTTCAGAGTGCCTTTTACCACAGAAGAGAAATTTGGCAAGAAACGCATAAAAGACATGATTTTATCAATGGTATGTCAGTAACTGAGTCTTTGTACTTGGACAGGTTCTGTCTACCTGTAAGAACTAGTGGGTCATATGCTATTCTTCCTTTCCTCAAAACAGATTTAAGACAACATTGTCAGTCTTTCTAAAAAACATTTCTGAGTCTGGAATCCTCAATCCTTTAAAATTACACAGAACTGTGTTTTGAATTTCATGCCAGTACTGACTTCTTCAGGTTTGTTTGCACTGTGACAGAAGCTTAGTCATTTTTTATCTTGGTATAAGTTACAAACTTCGACATCTATGAAGGTTTTAAACTAACCATTACAATGTAGCACTTGGATAAGGAGAGAAAAAAATCAGATACATATTCACAAAACTGCATAATTTTTCTTACTGAGACACCAGTTAAATCCAGACACAGAAATCTTCCTTTCCCCTTAATAATGCCTACAAATAAGCCAACAAAACTATTTTCATAAATCTAAACAATGTTAAGCACAATCAACCATCTGAAACCTTTATTAGTATGCTCTGTCATTACAATGCAATATACTGTAAATAAGATTCAGACATGCACCCAAAAACCAGGAAAAAATACCTTACCCAGGAAACCATTTGGCATGTTGCTCCCATGGATCTTCATTTTCCTTCCATTCTTGCAATCCTCCACCACAGTGGAAACACACAACATGATCACCATTACCTGAGGAAACACACAAGAATTTCTAGTAGTCACAACATTAAGTTTTCAACTAAAACATTACATGATTAAGAAATAAAATATTTATTTTACTGATTCCCAATTTCAACTAAAAAGAACTCCATTTCAATGGAGGACAACACACATGATTTAAAACAAATGCTCAGGAGAAAACAGAGCTTAAAAAACCACAAAACTAGAGTAGCATTAAGTTTTCATGAATTTTATTTTAGTAAGTAATTACAGATAAAAACCAAAAGCTAAAAATAATCTATTATCAAGTAACTCAATCCAATGGTAAACAAGCCCTGAAGATTTCTGCCACAAGTAATTAGGGATGTTTGCTTGTCTTTTTGGTCCTCCATTTCCCGGTAAAGTCAACAGGCCCTGTGGAGCAGCAGCATAACCAGCTCAGAGAATTGCATTCCCTCTGTTCTAGCACTATGTCTACTGTAATCCAAGACTGCACTGGAAACTGCTTAGATATTCTGTTTATTGAAATGACGGGAGGTATGGGTAGTTTTCCTAGAAGGTTAAATTATTCTCAGGCCACAGGGAACAGTTTCCACAGAAATCACCTGAACAGCCGTTGGTCTGATAAGCTGGTGCCCAGTTAGTGCACCTTCACAATACAGATATCTAAGTACTTTTAGGAATCCAAGAAAAAAACCAATAAAAACAGTTCTATTGTGTACAAGTCTTTCCCTATATATAACCCATACAGGAATATACCAAAGGCCACAAGTAAAACAAATGGAATGAGATTTAAAAGTTCTTTTGAGAGCTACTAGGAGAGAAGTCAATTAAGATAAGAGTGAAAAATTATCATGGATAATCCCCTTCTTTTGTGACCTAGTAAGGGCAACATCTTGCACTGGTACAGCACCTCTCAGTAAGGAATTACAAAAGTCTTTAATGGCACTGTGCAATTCCATTTAACTGAGAAACCAATGCAGAGAGATCACTGGAGTCTTACCTGAGTCAAACACTACATGTCTAAGAGTAGGGTTTTAGCAGGCAAGGAAAACACTTGGTTTTTTTACTGCTAAAAATAAAGTTATGGCCAAGTTTATAGCTTGCTGTTGAACATACCTAATATAATGCATGTAATTTTACACAGGAACTGTGAAAAGTAGTTTACAGAGTAACTCTGGCAAATCATTCCATATTCAAATTTTTTAAAATGCCTTTTTTCCCATAACAAGACACTCCTCATATACAATTTCTTTGTAACAAGAAATAACCATTCTAAGGTCATTCTGGCTTACCTACGCTATAGAACCCAGCTTCTGCAAGTTGCTCCTTGTCAACAGGATATATCCAAGATAAAAATGTTTGTAAACGTCTTCCATATTTTGCCATAGATGGATTCCTTGGGTGCTGTGCATTGTTCAGACCACTTATCCCAAACTCATCAGGAATAGATTCACTTGAAACATTTCCAACATCCCGGCCCAGTACAAAAAGGCATTTGGGAAAATGCCTCTTGTGTTCTGACCAAGCTCTGTCACTGGGTTCCCAGTTCTTCAGTTTTCCACCACAACAAAAACATGCCACTTGATCACCAACACCTGTATAATAAAATCCAGCATTAGCTAGTTCCTTTGGAGTCAACTGGCCATTGAGGGGCCAATTGTGAAAAGACTTTAATCTTGTTTCTTCACTGCACATAGCAGGGTTTTTAGGATACAAACTATCTGACATATCCACAACCTGCCTAGTCCTCAAAAGGTAATCTGCCTCCACATCAGGGTCATCCAGAGCACATGGGAGGGCTGAACTGCTGGAACCGTTTTCAGTTCTGTGCTGGTAGTTCTGGGTAACAGGATCCATGTTGTCTTCCAGAAAAGCAGATTCAGTAATAAATTTGCAATTTGGGGAAAGTTGTTTGTGTCTCTCAACTGCAGAATCCCCAGATGCCCATCCTTCGATAGTTGTCTGGCAACTGAAACACTTCACTTTGTCACCTTCTCCAGTATAAACAAAGCCAGCTCGTGCCAGCGCTAATGCTGAAACTGGACAGTCCAGTGGAAATTCAGCAAAAGTTCCCAGTCGACAGCGTTCCTGTGCCCATTCCTGGTCACAGTCAGTGTCTGTGGCACAAGCTTCCGGATCATGTGGGACTTTACACGTCATTTCTGCATAAGCAGGGCTCTCCTTTAGATTTCCTAAACAAAGAATGTATGTTTTAGTTTCACAGACAGAAGGATAGATCATACCTATATACAAGCTGGAAACTGGCTAAATTCAACAACCATCCGTTAGGTATAAAAATAACAACTCTTCCCTCCCATCTCACCCATTACATGCCATGCAGAGGCAAACACCATAAACACTAAAACCAAAATAATAAAAAATATATATAAGGAAAGGCAGGAAGATCAAGATGGTTTACAAGCTTATAAAGATTTACCTGGTAAACACACCAGTTTACAGCTTCAAAAGCATGTTCTACTTTTTAATAAAGATTGCAAGAATGGAATCAACAAAATATTTAACAAAACTAATGGGCAAAACCCTGCCAAAAGGCTTCTGAAACCTGAAATACAGAAGTTACTCATTAAAAAACAGAGGTCTAAACCAGACCATATTTTCAAGACTTTAGAGCCCACTTGTCAAACACAACTATCCATTATTCCCATATGAAGGCCATGACTCCCCTACCTACACTCTCTTACCAAAAATTCATGTGCCTCTGTCATCACCTCACCTTTTCCTCCCTTCCCCTCCTGAAGGAATGCCATTCTTGCTACTTGTTGTGCATTCCTATTCCTGCCCACACTTTTCCAGGGTGAGTACCATCAGTCCTGCCAGGCCTCCCCCTTCTGTGCCACAAGGCCGCTAAGAGCACTCAAACAAGCCCCCTGTTCCCCGAGGAGGAAAGAAAGCACCTTGGCTACAGCTGGTCCTGTGCAAGAACCACAGACTGGCACAGTCATTGCCTTCGTACCAACACGGACGAAGTAAGAGCATAGTAAAAGTTCAAGTGCAGTGATATTACTGACTCAGTTTTGGCTGTTGCTCATACACATCTCAAAGTGGTGAATTATTATGAGACTGCTCAAATGAACTTCTTAGCACAAAGCAGTAATAATTCAGCAACTAGCAAAAAGAAAGCCATATAAGGAAGAACAGAATATGTATTTATTTGAGCAAGTGTCCTTCTCCATTTTCTGTATGAATCCTGAAATACATCTATTTCCAGTCCTCATCTGCCTACAGTAGGCCAGCTTCCTCAACACCTGCATTAATATTGATTACACTTTCCGTAAGGTCAATGCAGATGTTGTAACAATTGCTTATATAATACCAGATTTAGCTTCTACAGGAAGGACAAAACCATTTTTAGAGTTCAGAAGGGAGAGGTGGAAATTTAAATGCCTGCGCATTGCAGGATGGCTGCATGCTCTGCCAAGATGACACAGATAATTAACATACAAGCAGGTGGAGAAAACGTGACATTAGAGACCCAGCATGAATGCTGCCTGTAATCACAAGGCTTCTGAGCACCAGCTTTATTTCCTTCTGTATGGCAGTTCATGACTAATGTAATGACACCGGAAATTATACTGTAGCTTTCTGTTTTAGCTTAGCAAATTCAAAAATAGCCTCTGAATAAATTACATTGACTGACCTACAAATCTGACCTGTATGCTTGTTTTGTCTTTGAAGGGCAAACAAACCCCAAACCAGTAATTACATGTAGTAATATGAAAGTTATCACAAAACATGTATTTTTATAGAAAAGAACTGGATTTTTATAATAAAAGTTTGAAAGTTCCTGTTTACTTCCTTTTAAAATCTTATTTTAAAGCTTCTAGAACTATTTTTGTAAAGATCTTAAGTGACTTTATGCATCTATCATCATTACTACTACACTGCATACATAAAAGAATTGGTATTACTCAAAAGCAGTTAGCTGCATATTCATTTTCTTATGTGCATGCCTAAAAGACTTTCTACAAGAACACAAAGCCTACCTCATATCCTTCAGAGATTCCTCAAACTGTCCATTGAAAAAACCAAAATAAACGGATATGCTTTCACCATATGAATAACCGTCTTCATTTCTGTTTTATTCATATAGAAATTAGCTCAGAAATAATCAGAGAAGCTCATCCTATTTTAATTTTTACGTATTAGCTTTTCTGGTTTATATTTACTTTACAATCAGAATAGTCTCTATGTATCTCTTTGATAACTGTAGCAAATCAGAGATGACCTGCTCAGCTTTATCATAACATGAATGTACTTCTTACAGGAAGTAACTTATTTTTCATAAGATAAAGAAGATATTTTACCAAAGCCATTTGAACAAATATTGTCTCTTAAGTAAGGCCCAGATTCTCCAGGGCCCCTTTGCCAGGGATGATCTTCAAATCATATTTATGTCTATGCTTCATGAGCAAGGCTGAAACTTGCAGTCCTTTTCTGGATTCTTTCAAGAAAGCTCTACCCCTCTAACATCAAAGAAACCTTATAATGTTGGGTTTGGGGGGAGTGGGTTGGTTTGTTTGGGGTTTTTTTGTTTGGTTTGGTTTGGTTGGTTGTTTTAGAAAATAAGCTGAAAATTGCAAAATGTTTATTTCATGCAATGGGCAAATATCTACTTTTTAGATAATTTCATTCCAAAGACCCCACACAATACATAATGCATTCATCACTAAAAATACTAAGATTATTGGCTGTATTCTTTCAGACAGTTTTTCCTACAGTCCTATGAATACTTCAATAGTTCTGTTAACATGGTGAACCAAAAAAAAATTATACCCTCAACACGGCAATAACAAAAATATTTGCCACATTTGGATTCTCTGGAGGTGAGCAAGAGAGCAGTAAGTACTGACACAGGAGGTTCAACCACGATAGATCAAATCTTTAATATGAAATAACTTTTTCAAATTGTATCAACTGCATAGTTTAATCATGATCTCTTGGAGCAGAAAGGTTCAACTATCATTACTGCAACGACAAGAGCAGGACAAATCCCTCGCAGGTATCTGGCAGTTTTAACAATGCTCCATCCACATTATGAAGCCCCTTCCTTACAGCAGCCCCTCTCAACATGGCTGCTTCACATTTCAGTATAATTTTATCTATGAGAAAAAGTTATTAACATATTTATTAAGCATTGAAGCAAACTCCTTGGTTAGGTAAGTACTAGTTTATATACAACTTTATATATATACTACTTTAAATGCAACATCAAGCTCAGTTATTTCTATTTCAAACAATGGTTAAAAGCAACTGTTCAAAGTACAAAATTACAACTAGCTTAGGAACAGTACTTCTGCACAGGTATTGTAACACTTGCCTTACTTCAGTTAGTTGGAATACTGATTTAGAGCAATAACCTGCATCGTAACAACACTCAGACAGGTATTAACTGCAGAAGAAAAATGACTAATGGTAAATTTTTGAATAGTTTATGGCTAAGAAACATAAATTCATAAAAATCAGCAACCTAAGAAGAGTATTCAAGACCTTATAATATATACGAGCAGCAAACCTGAGTTCAGAGTATACTTTACCGTATGCTGAAGTCAATTAAATCTTTCTGCATGTTTTAATTAAGCACATGTGAATTAAAAGTAGAACGAAATGTTAAAGATCATCTTAACTTATAACACCCAGATATTTTAACTATTATTGAAGCATTAAATATTTTCTTATACATTGAGTAAACAAAATCTATTTTAGCCTGAAAGGCTTCCAGAAGCTGAGCCAAGTTTAATCCTGCTTTTAAATGTCTAAAGGCTATTTGTCACAAGACACCACCCACTTTCAAGTTGAAGTACTAATTTATATAGTCTATTGATTATGTCTCAGAAGACAAAATAAAGAAAAAAATTAGAGCAAAAAATGCTAAAACTTATTCACAATACAAAATTGTACAGTGTGGTTCTGCCAAGAAAACATGCTCAATTCAGCTTGAAAAATACTAACAAGTATGATTTCATGCAAAAACATGACATTATCGTATTACCTAGATCTGAAATGCTACAAAGGAAAAGTACAGAATTCACTTGCCCTTTCAAGTATATTTTATTAGATATTATTATTTCCATCTCTAACCCTAAAACAGATTGGCATTTTAAGGAGTTATTTTTAACTCTTCCACATGACAAGCATGGCAGTAACCTCCAAATCAGAAAACTACTTGCACAGCCTCCTTCCTGACCAAAGGGTACATAAACATGGAGCTTCTGCGCCTTGACTGGCTGACTGACTGTAAGAGCAATGTTAGTGTTTATTGTTGACTGAATTTTGAAATGTGAGTAGTGCATCAAGTAAATATCAAACAGAACATACTGTACCAGCTGACACACAGATTTATGCACATGTCACTTCAATGAACTTCAGTTTCTGCCTGCTCAGCTGCAATTAGATCAAGGAAGGTGTGTGCTGCTAATCGAGAGTGCAATTACAAACATGAAAATTATCAGAACCATAGGATTTATTTGAACAGTCTTTACAAATTTTAGCATATTTATAACTATCAATAGCCATTTTAAAAAAATTCTGCTTAGAGATTCTTTTTACTTTATTTTAGAAAGAGGGTACGTATCTACAGAACGCCTCTTGATTCAGTGCCAAAGCTTACATAACCCATCAGCTCAGCTTTATCTGTCTGTTCTTCAAACAGGTCCTACTTAGCCTCCCATCAGGGTCTGTCATCACAGGAAGTCTGTCAGCTGCTCAAGGTCATAGTAGGTTATTATATCCTCCTAATTTTTTACTTTAGTCACAAAGACTTTTACAGTCTCCCCATTTTAAAATGTACATAACCAGGCCAACAGACACATACTATTTTGAGAATTATTATCCCATTGTATTTTTCTTCATGAAGAAGTAGTATGGGTATGGAATACAGCAATAAACAAAAATGGGTTCATGGCAGTGCTCTCAGTAGGTAAGACCAGGACAAATTTGCATCTGCTAAGGGCAGAGAAAAAAAAAACAACTTGTTTTTGTAAACTTGCAAGTTACATGTCTTCAGAAGAACTTTAGCTGTATGTATCAGACGGATTAAACACCATCCACTGTAGGAAAACCCAGCATGGTGTAACCTAAAGAAGCTACTGCTCTTTTGGCTAAAAAACAAAAGGATTACCCAGTCAACAGGGTAAGGAGAACAGCCCATAGTAAAAAATGCCCATCAACACTTGCAGTACCCTGGGCTGCATCTCCTTTCCTGAGTATGAGCTATGCTTCAGATTCAGAGTTAGATTCTTTTACTAATCCTTTAAACTTACAGTTGAAGAAAAATATGGGAAAAGAGGGCATCTTTCATCAGGGAGATACAATGATATAGAGCTTTAGCTAGAGCAACATGATTAATGGCACAGCAAAACTGCTGAACTGTCTGGATTCTAAAGCCAAGTTGCAAAAGCACCCAAGCTCAGAGTGTCCTCCTGCCTCCCTCTGCCGAGGGTGCTCCCTGCAGCAGACAGTGCTCCTGCCCAGCCAGCCCAGCTCATGGCACAGTCAGTCATCTGCAGCCTTTGGCAGAGGCAGCATCCCGATATCCTACAGTATCACTGGCATAAGCATTTTGCCATTAAAGAACGAGGAGAATCTGCATCTGTATTTTACACGTGTGTGTATATACATATATATTTATAGAAACATACCTCCTCATCATCTAAACCTCCTCATCACTTAAACCAGGAAATCAGTCTTGAATTATCCTCTATATTTTAATTTTAAGTTTGTCAGGAAATTGGGATGACTTGGGGATTAATTCTAATACTGTACCAAAAATGTGAGTTTCACCTTTTGAAAACACTCTGCCTGCCTTTCTACTTAATAAGAAACTCTCCAAAACATAAAAAGGGAAGGACAATGATCTGCAAGAGACGTGCAGCTTCATTTTACATCTTTTACTCAAGCTCTGCAGCATGCCTTCTTCAGTCTTCACAGCCTTGCAATCTTCACACACAGCTACTTTATTCATGTTCAAAAATCTCGCTATTTATAGAGCCTGACTTTCAGTCACCACATTCAGAGTATTTTGGGTTAGAACTCCACAAAAAAGACCACATGCTGTGAAAAAGTATCTTGCAGCAAATGACTGTACACTGTTAACTCCTGAAACAACAACAACACAAAAAAAATACAAAAGGTACTTACAATAGCTTTTTCCTAAGAAATTAGTATCCCATCAGATCAAGTACAGCAATAGATTAATGAAAAGTAGATATTGGTTTCATCACTATTTTCCACCAATCTTTAGAACAAATTCCAGTATTTACATTCCTGTTGGTACAAAAAAACCCAGAGGTTAAAGAATTTCCTTTTCACATAACCCTCAGCATCATTTACGAAGGCACAACTTCAAAACTATGGCCAAAAAAACATTTTAATACTCTCTCTCTTGATCACAAAATCTAAATTAAAATTTTTTCTAAAGCTGGAAGAACTTAAGGTCAGGGAAAGTCTGAAATGTAGATACTTGACTAAAACTAGCAAGGGACATGAATTGTAGATATTTCAGAAAATCTGAAGAAAACAAAACTCTGGAACTAAAAACTAGAGGGCAGCAAAAAGGAGAAAGATTGTAACAGAAGACAGGATAAAATTCCATGATCCATACTTCTTGCTCCTAGGAAATTCTGTATCTGATTATAAATTGACTTTCCTGGAACTCTTCAGCAACCTGCTGCTGCCTCACCCACCCTGGAAGGACAGCAGCAGACACAGAAGCCCTATGTCTGTGTCACAGGTACATATGGCCTGAAATCTATATTCATACTTCTAAAAATCAATATATGATCACAGATTTTCTTACTTTTCTGATAACAAATGCAAGTTTGTCTCATATCGGTGGGAGTGGTCAAAAAAAATCCCACAATCAAACAACTGTCCTCATCAGAATTCTTTCCCTTTTGCTGCTGGTTACAAAGGGCAAGGTCAGAGGAGGAGCAGAACAATCATTAACTTGTTCCTTTGCCCTTCTTGGCGATTGCTGTGGGTGCGAAGCTTTCTACGGAAGGAAGTAGTTGTGGGTTCTTTAAAGGACCTCAAAGAAAACTGCAAAGCAATCTAGCAGATAGCAAAATGAAGAAATAAAGTGAAAAATATTCAAATAGAAGCTTAATCAACCAATCCATCACAAGACAGCTTGCTTTCTTAAACCAAATACTTCACTGCTGTCTTCTCTGTTGTATGGTTATTACTTCAGGATAAACAATGAGTAGATTAAGTTAACATATATCTTACTGTTCTTTGTCAAAGTATTAGACTCAAAAAAAAGTACTTGACAAAAAAGTGATTTTTCATGAATTTGGTTGCTTTTTCCTTCCAAATTGATCTAACATCTTGTTGTTTCTAACTGGTCATTGAAGAAACAGAAGCCTCCCAGTCAGCTACATAAAGCACAGCAATGAAAATAGCAATGCAGGATTGTAGCAGTGAAGGGATAATGAAAGCAGCGCTGCAAACATATTTGTACTTCTTACCAGATGCAGATTAGTAAGTTAACCAAGACAGATATTACACAGACTGAAATGAGTACTTACAACCAGTTAGAGGGCTTCCAGCAGGAAGGCAGGAGCATCAGACAGCAGAACATAAGCAGAAATACACTTAAAGAAAAATATATAAGCACAGAAGCACAACCATTGTGTAAAAGAGAACTGCTTGAAGCGTCAATCACAGCTGAAGACATATTACCAGAGAATATTCCCCCCGCAGAATTCTTAAGAAGTACTGCAATCTTAACAAAGCAAAACTGAGCGAAACTGCATTCTTATTAACACGAAGCAGAAAAGGCCTTCTAGAAAGTCTGATGGGCCTAATAAAAGGAAAACAATAAAAGCGCGGGCAAGGGGAGACGGCATTCAAATGTGCCGAAACAACCAGAGGCGACCAGAAGCGTTTTTATGAACAGCGCAAGTTTTCCCTCCAACTTCAGCGGAGCGCGGGGCAGGCGGAGCCCCCGGGGCAGCGCCGTTCCCATGGCAACGCCTCGCCGGCGGGACCGGGGGGCCGGGGGGCACAGCCGCGGCCCGGCCGGGCCTCCCCCGGCACCGCCGTGAGGGCGGCG
>VXBX01004249.1:2960493-3060447 GCA_013400415.1 Scytalopus superciliaris | reverse complement strand
GGGTCGAAGCCGTGGTCGGGTGGAGCGGCCGCGCCGCTTGCCCGGCCCGGCCCGGCCCGGCCGGTGCTGCCGCCCGCCCCCTCTCCGTCTCCTCTGCCCACTCCCCCACCGCCCCTTGCAGCCTCCGCGCAGGGGGTGTCGGTGGTCGGGCTCCTCTTCAGCCTCCCCCCGGGGTAATACGGACCCTGACGCTTTCTCGTTCCGCTGCTCGCACGGTTCTGACCGTGCTGGTAGAGGCCTCAACCCCCGTTCCCTCCTTCCCACCCATTCCGGGAGAACTGGCGCTCTATTCTTTGACCCAGGCAAGGTAGGATCAGCCAGCCATGCCGGTGCTGTCGTACAGAGTAACCTTTGTGCACCGAGGGGTCTGGCTGCAGCCTCCCAAATCAATCCAGGTGTGCTGGGAGCCGTCCGTTCAGGGCCTCCTGTGTGTCTGTTTAAGCCATCTTGGCAAGTTAACTGACTGTTGCGTGCGGCGTTCCAGGAGGCTGTCTCTTCACGGTAATTCACCAGTTTGCCCATGTCATGTTACTGTGTTAGCTTTAACAGCGGTGTTCTGTGTACTAGCTATATGTTTTTTAAGAGTTCTGATTTTTTTCCATGCACTCCTGGTTTTGTTGCAACTTAAAAATCCTACAGTTTTAAATAGGAGGGCTTGGGGAGTCACTTTGAGAAGGGCTTCTTGAGAGTCGCTCTTTTTGTTATACTCTTTTGTTCATCTTTTTTAAAAGGTCGTATGGCTTTGGTGATGATTCTCCATGTGGGTTAGAGAATGGAGAAGGCAGTGGCTCCCTGCACAAAACACTGTTTTCTCCAGATCCTCCATTTTGTAGTGGAGGGCCCCCCCTTTATAGACATGTAATTTTTGATTTGAATTATGCTGGAACCATTATCATGTTAGTTTATAAGCTAAACACATTGTATGGTTGTGTGGAGTTTGCATAAGGACAGAAATGTCATAGCTGATCATAAAATGGCAACTACACTGTTCACGTTGAATTCTCAGCACTTTGAGCTTTGTAAAATGCATGTTACTTGAGCTTTTGACCATGATGAAACCTTGTAGGATTCTCCCCTCGTCTTAGGGCAGTACTTTTTAACCACGATGGAAAGAAAGCGTTCATCTGATGCAGGACCAAACAACCAAAATAATTAACTAAATTTCCATATTTGTGGCATTTGCACTTCATTTGAAATACTGCTTAAATGCAGCTCCAGGCATGACTTCAAGAGCAGTTTGCAGAAGAGGCCATATATTTAAAAAAAAACGTGATTGTGTCTGGATAACAGTTGTCAGGTTTTGCAGTGGTAGCTTTATAAACATGAGAAATATATATGAGCTTACTTTGTAGACCTAAAGTATGCATCTGTAGCCAAATCCAGAGAACTTTTTCGGAACCTAACTTTATTGGGAGAGTCTGTAACTTTGTGTTTCTTTTTCCAAAACTTCCTATCTCCTGTTTTACTAGAGGAAAGCAAAACTAGGATGCTGTCATTTCAAAGTGAAACACATGATTTGTTCCTAAATATTAAAGTAAGAAGGGAATAAATGTAATGATACTTCTCATTTTCATTGAATTATTTGTCTAATACCAACATGCCCAGAAACATAAACTAGGTATAGGCCTAAATCCAGTTTTGGGCTGGTGGTTCCAAGTTAAGACAATGCATTATAAGCTAGAATAAGTGTGAAGGATACTGCAAAAGGAGAAAACTGGCATTGTTAGCAAATAGAGGATTTGCAAAAATTTGAAAGTTTTTTTTTTTTTTCTTTTTTTGTTACTTTATGGAAGCCTGATCTAATAAAGCCCACAAATCAAGTCAGAGAGCATTCGCTTCTGTATGGAGGGGTTTGGTTTGTTTTTAAACAAAGTGGTGGCCTTATTCACGAGAAGATAAATATTAAATTTTTTGAAAAGTGAGTATTACAGGGAAAAAAACCCCTTATAATTAGTAGAAATAAAAGATCAGCTCTTACGAAAAAGGTGTTTACTTGCTGGAGCATGAAATGGCTTTCATGATCTGACTAGATCACTTGAGATAGTATTTTGGCAGTTAGTAATGCCAAATGAAAGCACAGTTCTATGTTTTGGAGGAATATGAAACGGTATTGAGAGAAGTAAATTATATGTTTTTATTTGGTATTTCATCTTCTATGGGGATTAATAATAGATGCTTAAGATAATTGCTCTGTTTTCTTATATTTTATTTTTGAGTGTTGTGGTGTTTCTGCTCATGTGATCAGCTTGTCATGATTTAACAGTAGTATTCAAAAACCAGAAGATAAGAGGTTTGTGTGTCTTAGCATGTCATAATGTTAATAAGTGAGGCAACAGTGATCATTTGCTTCCAGAAGATTGTTCAGAGATCTTGTTCAAAATTCTACAGGCTTTCAATTTAATTAATCAAGATACTGATATGTAGTAATATCTAGTGAAAATACTTAAATGTATATCATGTAGTAGTTTCAAGTGTTCTTAGTTGTCAAAGCTATACATTGGTCAGGATGTGGTCATCTTACCTGTATTTTTTTTATTTTGTTCAGACCTTTCTCTATCCAAATACAATTTATGAAATTATGTTCATTAGTTTGCTACTGCCAGATATTAGGCGTGTTTACACCCAGACTATGAGGGTGACTATTTATGCTTCTCAGTCTGGACCCCTTCTAGACCTATTTGTGTACTGTCCTTGTAGTGAAATTGTTTTGCTTGGTGTCTCCCACAACAAGATGCTGGTTTATGACTGAAGCCCATATGGCCATTTACAATACACGTGCAATGGCAAGAACTTACTGATACCTTACCGTGTTTTGTGAGAGATTCAACACATCAGGGAGCCTTTAGTGTGGACAGAGGGCTTTAATAAAGTACTTGCCTGGCAGTTTATGCAGTATGTTAAGCCTCAAGAGAAGCTGAAGAAGCTTAACATTCTGTGAATGTGAAATTTTGAGACTTGATCTTTCAGGCACTCCCGACATGTTTGCTACTTTAACTTAATGCTGTGACATTCCTCTTGCAGGTAAAGGACTGAGAGTCAGGAAAACAGTTCAGTTGTAGTTTTGCCATCCTTACGGCAAAATGCAATTGATTGCTTTTTATCTCAACTAGAAAACTACCCACATCAGTTTAATTATGTGTATACTTAAATGTTAGCAGGCGCATGCACTTTGTGATAATTACTGCTTTAATCCATGTGTGGGAGTGAAATGGAGGTTACAGGACGTGGTGTATGAGTTGGGAGGCCTCTGTTCAGTTGCTGGTTCTGCCATGCAAACTTGTTTAATTGGTGCTCGCACTGCTTCAGAAATTGTTGATTCATGCTGGTTTATCTTCATTTAAAGGGATTTATTTTAGTAGAGCAAGGAAGTTCTCCATCCTATGCTTGCAGCAATGAGCTACAAAGTCACAACAATAAAAGTTGCAAATGAACTCTTAACAGACTGTACCAACATTAATATTTCTGTTCTTGTGAAGGTGCAGGTATTTTAGTTTTTATTTATGGTGCACTCAGTTGAGACTAGATGAACTAATCTCACAGCTGGTTGTTATTGGAAGGTAGGACTTCTGCCCTGTCTTCATTCACTTATGTGCTTGCCTGAACTCCTGGTGAGCTGCTTCAGGTTGGCTGAACACTTGGGTTTTGACCAGTTTTCCGACAGGTTTGTTCCCTTGAACTCATGTTGCTGACTGTGGGGCTAAGAAGAGAAAAAGTGTTGGTGATTGTGTCCATTTCTGTAGCAACAAGTCATTAAATCACCTTGACTCTGCTGCCCAGCAGTGCCTGCAGAAAAGGGCATCTTCCTCTGGAGAGAGAGTGCCTGTAGAAAAGAATATGAGCACAAAAATATTTTTTTTGTCTGAATTTAATAATTATGGCATTCTAATTCCAAATATTAAGCAAGTTGTTCTGCAGACTCATCTTAAATATTGACTTTCTTGTTACATTTATCAAGCAGATTCATGGCTTCAAGTAGTGTGAAGTTGATTGTACTGTTCTGGTACTGCTGGAAAGGCAAGAGGAGGAGGTTAAAATTTGTATTTTGTATTAAGATGTACTTAAGTGAATTCATCAGTCCAAGTAGACATAGTTATTGCTCAAGCAATCTGGTTGATGATACCACCTTATGACATAGAGGTTGAAGTGTGCATCGCAGATAATTTTTTTTTTAATCAAATGTTTCATTTTACTGTTCTTTGTGTACAGAGCTTAGAAATGAGTGTTTATAGGGTACGTTCTTTATGGAAGAGTAATTAAAATTTAAGAAAACTGATGTATATCGAATAGATATATTCTTTGGGGACAGCTGGGGAAAAATCTATTATTTAAAAAAAACTTACACTTAGCATTCATGAAAAATAAAATACTTATTCCCCTATTTTGCTGTCTCTATTCTGGTTATTTCCAAATACACTGCATTCTCTTTGATAGCATTTAGAGCATCTTAGCCAAACCGTTGCTTTTTGCTCAACTTCTCTGTTTCTGCTGATTACATTGTGTGAAACTCCCCATCTTCCAGTTATCTTTAAAGGGTGTGTATACCTTACATTTGCTAATTATAATTCTGTGATTGCTGGAACAGATGTTTAGTCTTGCTAGAGAGGCGGTGATCCATATAGGATGCAAATAGAATGAGTAATGGATTGCCAGAGAACTATTTTTTACTGTTTAGTTTTCATGATAAGCCTCTGTAATAATGGTACATACCTTATTTGAGGCAAAGTGGCTCCCATAGGAAGCTGTAGCCTTGCCATCTTATATAGGAATGTGACATAGCTCTGATTCTATCTTCAGTTTCTTCATGGGAAAGATAAGATACTTTGAAAAAATATGTGAACTTTTGGTTGAAAATGTGCAAATGTGACAAGGTTTCTTAAAATACTCATTGGTGTCTGTTATAATATAGGTAAATCACTACCCTGTCTTAAAAACTGTCACTTTTAACTGTGAAAGTGCTTTTGAAGCCTCATCCTGGGGTGACAGTAGTGGTAGAGAAGAGGGAAGATCGTTGTATCTTGGAAGTATGACCATTTCCAAGCTGTCAGTGTAGTGGAGAAGCCTGCTCCTTAAGCATATATTTTATAACACAGGGAACCCTTAATGTATTTCATGGAACAGTCTGTGTAGTACTTAGTGTACTTTTTGCATATGGCTCTTTTGTTGAGGAAGCCCCAGGAGTGACCAAGGACAGTAGCACATGACAGATCTTTGCATCCTATAGTGGATTCTCTTAGATAACATTCTGTCTTTCTACTGGTAAAACATTGTGTGTGGAAATCATGCACATAGTTTGATGTTGAAAGTTATTCACAGGCCAGAGGTTGAAAACTATCATAGTTATAGTAATTCTATGAAAAGAATTCCTCATTGGATAACAGCTGTAGAAAGAAGCTGGCACTTGCATGCTTCCATTTGCAACTAAAATTGCTTTGTGTTCCCACCTTTCTCTGTGTAAGGGTGTGTAATGTTAGGAAGAGTATTTCTTAAGTATGATTTGTATGTGTATGAGATCTATTGGGAGTCTTGTGTTTCTTTGCTGTGCAAGTTCTCAGAATTAGGGTTTACTTTGGAAAAATTAAATGTAACCAGCCATTTAAACCACCCAAATCTAAAGCTGCTTTAGCCAGAGCAACAACCAAAGAACCCCAAAACGTTTGGGTATGTATGTTAATAGTTGATAATTTTTTTTTAATATTTCTTTTATTTCAGTGTGCAGCTGTGTCGTGCTCTCAGCGAAAACAAAAACCATGATGTGGGTTTCAGAGGTAAGTTGTGTAGTTTGTTGGTTGGTTTTAGTTAAATTTAAAAAAAGCCTGGAAACAGTTGGTTCTGGTACATCTGCATGTGTCTTCTTGGAATGTTCATATATGGTGACCATTAGAGCATGCTGAAGGCAAATACTACAAATACTAAGGCAATGCAAACATCCACAGGTAGGGTTGTCTTTAGTGAGTGGCAACAGCATCATCCAGTATTTGGTCTGTGTGGTAGAAAACAGAGTTAACGTTTTGCAAACTCAACATACAATGAGATTTTGTTCTAGAAGTTAAATATATGAATACAAGTGTGAAATTAAGCTGCCTATTTGGAAAAATAAATTTGGGTTTAACTGCAGTGGTCTGCAGTTACCATATTACTAAGTACTTCGTTTAAAGCATTAAGATCTGCAACTTCTTTATTGAATATTGTTTATTGAGCAAGCCACGTGGTACAAGAGCAAGGTGAAAGCATGGGGTTTTGTTATTTTTCAAATAGTAAAAAGTGTAACAACATTGTGGTGTATTTTTTAAGAACTTGACAGGATTACCATAGATGGTTTTACAATGACCATGTTTAACATTGCAAGATTTTTCTCAAAAGCAGTACCTCTGTTTAGTGCTTCAGCTTAATAGAAGCTTTGGTAACACTGCATTCTTGAGTTATAGAAGAGTTTCCTTAAAAAAATGGAATTAAAAAATCCCTTATTAAGCACTTTTTTCTCCAATTAAATTTTACTTATTCCAAGAAAAATGTTTTTTAAAAGCATATCTGATGAAGCATGATTAGAAAAAAGTACTGGAATGCTTTTTATTTATGTAGAATATGATATGTGTATTAAAAGGTAAAGGTGTCTTTGTTAAACCAACTGCCAAGACTCAAGTTATTATATGCAGGAGTGTAGTTTTTCATCCCATTTTACAGTTACTCCATAAACTCTCTAGATAAAGTGCTTACTGTATGCTCGTGTGAAATCTTAGATATTGGTGATCAATTTTAATGTATCAGCAGTAACAAAGTAATCCCCTCTCATTGGTAAGAGAAGCATATCCCCTTTACTTGCAGGGTGTCTGAAGTCTACAGCGTTACTGTAAATACTGCTTTTGCAGTTAGAGCAGGGATTACCTAATATGTTCCTTAATCATCTCTTTTCTTTCAACAGATATTCAACAGGCTTTGTATGAGCTTGCATACCATGTTGTCAGAGGAAACTTAAAGCATGATCAAGCTTCTAATGTTCTTGGTGATGTCATAGTAAGTATATTTTTGTAATAATTGCATACTTTGTAATTTTTACTTTGTAATAAAAAGTCTGAATGAAATTCAAGCACGAGACTGTTCAAGAGATTTTTTTTTCCGTGTCTGAAAAATCATTCTTGTCAAGTTCTTTTTCATTTGTGTGCACTTGATATATATGTAGTCTGGCATGGTCTCATTTTTTCCCCTACTTTTTAGTGAATGAGGAGTAGATGTGTTCATTTCAGCATAAATTAAAAATTAAGTAATTTTGTAAGGATGTACGAAGAATGAAGTTTCTCAAAAATGCTAAAAATAAGTGTCACTTGCTCTTGTAACACATCTGTAATGCCACCTACTGGTTTTTATAACTGTGTAACAAGGTGCCTGACTGCCATTTTACTGTTGGGATGTGCAAGCTTGTGATAGCCTTTAAAATGATGTGTTAGACTTACTTTTTTGTTTGAAAAAAGGTTTTTCTTAAAATGCTTTGAATAAACGGAGAAAGTAGGGAAAGGATATTTTACTCTAAACTTCCAAGCTGTTCCTTAAAAAAACCAAAAAAAATTAAAAGAGTCTTTTAAAATTATTTCTTATTCTTTGTAAGTTCCTTGTAAGTTTTTGATAAGTAAGTAACCTTCTTACGCTTTTTATACTTATGCAATGGGTTTGAGGGAGGTCAAGGCTGTAGGCACCTTGCTTTTGGGATGGCATGTGATAATGTCAGATCTTTAGTTGCTACAGGAAATCGTAATTTGTTTGGTGTCTGAGAAAGTGTTGTACAGGCTGCTGCTCACCACACCGACTTCAACTGGGCTAGGGAAATAGTTGTGTTTTTTTTTTTTTTTTTTTTTTTGTTCTTTTTTTTCNAAATATTTGTTTTTTTTTTTTTTTTTTTTTCTTGGTCACTAGATGCACTTTTAAATTATGTTAAGATGTTATGGTGTTTCAGTATGTATCAGTAATTAGTACAGCACTTCTGTTATATATTAGTCAATAATTAAGTATCTTCCTGATTAATATGAATAATTAATAATATAAATAATACACATTATTAATTATTCTGAACTTTATGATTAAGTGTTGTTTATTAAGTGTGCATATTGGAATTTTTCCTTCTTAGGAATTTCGAGACGACATGCCTTCTATCCTAGCTGATGTATTCTGCATATTAGGTAGGTTGGGATCCCTTCCTTTTAGCACTGGAGCATATTTGGAGAAATGGCATGTTTTGTGTGTCTACTGGTTGACTTCTTTGGGAAATGTCATTAAATCTGTAAAGCATGGCTTCTCTTCACAAAGTACGTGTTCATTCTTCCTCGATGTATCTGTATCAGAGTTGTTAATGCATTTTCATTCAATTTCCAGAGGTTTCCCTATTAAAGGCAGCAGAAGTTTATCTGCCAGGAATAGTTAAAGGAGCTAGTTTGCAAGAATGTTGGATGTTAGCTAATGGACTCAGTGACTTAGTGATGTTATCATTCTTAAATATTTTAAATAAAAGTTGACTTACTGACAGGTAGATCCTCTCTTCTCAGAATGTGTTCTGTAATTATTTTTACAGTCGCTGTTAGTGAAATGGAGCTTATGCAAATTGTCCAAAAATCTAAAGGCAAATGGCATCATTGGGCAAGTCACTATCTGCCACTGAGCAGGCTTTAAAGATGTGTATGTCTTATTCTGGTGATAACTTCTGAATTTTTATGTTGTCATGTTGATCCAAAGCTGTTTCTCTCTCACGGTTTTAGCATTTTAATCCTGTACAAGTTTCTCCAGATTGTAGCTTTAACTGCTTGCAGTTTCTGCCTTGTCTGTGTTTTTCACAAATTTCAGAAAATTCTTTTGATGGTCTGCTCATCACAGATCTTGTTTGTTATCTGTACTGAAGGAGTGCGATGTCTTCTGTGCTGTGGCTGCCTGTGAAGAGAGACACCTTATTAAGTTTACATGTGCAGCCTTAGTTTGAACATCTATCTAAATGATGAATTTTGATTTTGTTTTTTTCCTACTGTTTCATTCTGTGTACTTGTATCATCTTCTTGTAATAATTACTTTCATATCTGTCTGCCTTTTTATGTATTTCTTTTTTTCCTCATTTCTTTCAAATTAATGTGCAGCCAAATGCCATGCCTTCACTAGTAGCAGAGGATAGCATGGTTATGAGCTAGGTTTCAAATCCTGGGACAAAGGACATTAGACAATTTCTGCTTGTTTCCTCTAACACTTTCTCCGTTGTATTTGCTGCTATCAGGATTTTTGTTCCTACAGTTAATGTGTTTCAGTGTATGAGAATTGTGATGTATCCACTCATCCACATTCCCGGGACTAACATTTTTCAGCAGATTGTTCTTGGCCACTGTTCTATGGCCTGCCTTACTATAGGAGTGAATTTATGAATTGCTTTCAGTAGTTGACAATACAAAAGAAGTTAACGGTAATACAGAATCATAGCTGGTAAAAGACTGCAGGCCAGACAGTAAATGGGAGTTCCTCTGAAGCCACAGGGAAAGAGATTAGTACATTACAGTAAGGCTGGGATCATGCAGCTCTCTGCAGCGGTTTGTATTTCTGTTTTTGTGCCTAGTATTGATTTTTAATGCTTACCTAATTATTACTGCAACAAAGAGAAGGGCAAGAAAAATTATTAAGGCATTCCTCTGGTTTCTGTTTTACCTTTTCATGAGAATTATGGATGTGTGAGAATTATCATCAAAGTTCTACATGGTCCTCATGAGGGATGGGTGGGTGGCAGGAAGCTAGCATGTTATCAGCGAGCTGCTTTGCCTTGTTATCATTGGCATTTATTAGTATAGTTATTAAAAGAAGAAACTCTTAAAGTTTCACAAGTAATGATTTTTTTCCCCATCTTCTTTTGTAGATATTGAAACAAGTTGTTTAGAAGAGAAGAATAAGAGGGATCATTTTACACAACTGGTATTGGCCTGTTTGGTAAGTTGCAACTAGGAAGTCTTTTGGCAAAATTGCATGTCAAAATAGAACAAGAAAAATCAGTGTTGAAGCTTGCTTCTTTCCCCCCCATTTCCCCCTCTAGAAAAGACTATTAGAGTGTTTCTGCAAATGCCCAAATTATTTAAAAAGTCATCTTCAAAGTGTATTGGTAGAGGAATATAGTATACATCTCCCTTCAATTCTTTGAAGAGTTCTGAGAGAACTTAAATTTTCCTACTTGTCAGTTCAACAGAAATTTTGCTACTGAGGTATGCTTGGAGTTGCACTTCTCCTTCTGAAACCCCTCTGTCTTTAGAAGTAGCATTCCTAACCACAGGGAGTAAACTTGATCTGTAGGAAAGTTCAGTATATGAAAGTAAGGCTTTTCTCCCAGAATATGAGAATGAGTATAAGCCTTTGTAAATATGCAGCTCTTTGTAATAATATCCTTAGATGCTGTGCAATGTAGACTTGTTAATGAGCAATTAGACTCTGGGGCTTGTTTCTTCAAGATGCTCTTGTAAAATCTACCACTGTAAAATTCCAGTTTCAGGTAATAGCTTCTGTTTTGTCCACTTCTGTGTTTGAAACAAAATGCATTTAATATGAAATTGTTTTTGTTGTAGTCAGAGTGCATATGTAGCCTAAAGCAATAATCTTGTGGTTTCTAGGTCTTTGTAATTGACAAATGTGATGTATGTTTTTGGTGTTTTTTAGTATCTTGTATCTGACACTGTCCTAAAGGAGCGTTTAGATCCAGAGACGCTGGAGTCATTGGGACTCATCAAGCAGTCTCAACAGTTCAATCAAAAATCTGTTAAAATAAAGACAAAGCTATTGTAAGTTTTGGGGCAAGGGTTGTTTGGGGAGTGGGTGGGGAGGGGCAATGGTAATTAGTGTGGAACAGTGTTTTCTGCCAATGTGTAATGCTTCTTCAAAGATACTCAGTGTTCTTTAGGAAATGTTTTGTTGCACTTTCACTTGTTGATAAAAGAGCTTTGTTAGCCCTTAGATTTCAAACTCTTGAGAAGTATAAAATCTTTTTCATGTTACCTATGGTTACAGTTTGCTGCAAGCGACTTCATATATGCAGGTTAATATTTAATTTTATTTGTGACTTGTGAACTTACAACAGCAACAGTTAATTTTCTTATACTTTGTATCAGTTAAGCATAGGCTTTAGTTTTCGTAAATAAGTAAATATATGGGCAACATGGGTTATGTTTTTTGGTGTACGTTTGGTTTCTGTCTCTGCATCCATCGTTTCAGTCTGAAAGAACACCCCTTGAAACTAGAACAGGTCCTTAAGCATGGACTGCTAGAGAGCAGTTCTCCAGCACAGTGTGTAAGAACAAGCTTTTCTATTAAGTGTAAGCATATTTTAAATGGTCTGCATTTGAAATATGAGCTGGATTTGTTTGCAGAGTACTTGCTGCCTTAAAGGTATTCATATACTGCATTCAGTAGTTTTTGCAATAACTCAAGTAAATTACAAGTTCCTAAAAATGTGTTAAAAATTAGCATTTTGTATGACAAATTACTTGGGGCATAAATGGCTTCATTGGATATGTGTTACACAATAGTATTTAATTTCTATTTATTTGCAGTTATAAGCAGCAGAAGTTTAATTTGCTAAGAGAGGAGAATGAAGGTTATGCAAAGCTCATTGCAGAACTGGGTCAAGACTTATCTGGAAATATCACTAGCGATTTAATCCTTGAAAATATCAAATCTTTAATAGGTAAGGAATGTATTGAAAGAATATGGGCATTGGTTTTCCTAGGGAAAAGGTAATTTTGGGACTGTTTTGCAGTAAACTTAATATAGATATTGAATTTATGGTACTGCCTCAAATGTGCTGTGGTGTCGATTCATTTCAGCAGTATCTTTTGATACTTGTAATCTCAGCAGTCAGACTGGAGCATAACAAAGTAATGCTTTTGCTATGTAAGGTACTCAGTTCAGTGCATGAATATTTTTATTCTTGAAGAAGTTGAATGAGTGACTTCTTATGAAGAGAAATGAAAAGTAGTAGATGTTCTTCCTTTATCTAGTTCTTTTAGTGATTTGTCCATGTTTCTAAGCTGAGTCTCGATGAGAATGTCACATCAAAGTATAATATAAGTTAAAACCAGGAAATACCCATAATTGCCAGTTTTACACTTTGTTTTTGAATAGAGTTCTATACAATATATTCATGTTTGCACCAGTGCCTGTTTCACATGGTGCCAGTGCAGTAATGGGCAAAAGACTATGCTGGTATTTTATAAAAAAATAATCTTTCATTTATCACAGAATTTTGCCTGAGTGTCAAACTCCTATAACAATACTACTTATTTTGAAAGAGATCTGGAGAAAAGGATGGTTTTGCTAGTTACTGCAGTAGGTTCTGGTGAAATGGAAATGGCTTTGGGGAAGCAAAGACTGATGCAATTACACATCTGCATAGTTGATGAGTCTAGATAAAACTTGTCATGGCACAGTGAAAAAGTGTGTCCATGTGCATTTTTTTGATACAAGTAATATTTCTGTCTTGAGCATGTCTCCTGGAGTTTTGGTGGAAAGATTTCTAGTAAAGTACAGGTATGATTATAGCATCAGCTTACATGATGTGTATCCTTGCTCTTGCTCCCCTTAAAGTAAACCAACCATTCTCCCTACTGCTGGCAGTAATACTGAATTGACAGGACAGTGGACACCAGTGAATCAGGGTCTAGCTCAAACCAGAACAACTTTGGGGTGTCAAATAACTACCTGGCTGATTTGTGTGACTGGATGGATATGTGTGCCCAGCACAGGGGGAGAAGCAGCAGCCTGTGCCTTTTGCTGGCACTGTGGTGTTAGGGAGGTTGGGGTTTTATTTATTAAATGTTCCCCTAAAAGTGTTCATTTCTTCTTTTTCTGTAATCTGAATTGGAAGTCCTGTTTAGTATTTTTGCCTAGTTCAGTATTCAGTATGTCAGAATGATCAGTGCTGTATTTGTGGATGATCCAAATTATTCTGTTGTTTATAAGTCCAGGCTCAACTTCTACTGAAAAGAATGAATTAAAAAAAGCTAATGCGCTTGTATTTTAGAAACAGAATGAAAATCAAAATTAGCAATGCTAAACTTCTCTGCTCTGTTGTTCTCCACTAGGATGTTTCAACCTTGATCCTAACAGAGTTTTGGATATTATCTTAGAAGTCTATGAGTGCAGGCCTGAGTATGATGACTTCTTTGTACCACTGATAGAGTCTTACATGTACATGTGTGAACCTCAAACTTTATGCCATATCCTTGGGTTCAAATTCAAATTCTATCAGGTAATGTATTTCCATTCTTAATTTTTGGTTTTGGTGATTGGTTATACAAAATGGTGAACTTTAGTCAGTGATAACAGGTTTTCTGCAGATTTTTTTTTTTTTACATAGAAAGTAAAAGTTTATTTGTAAAGTTCCAGTATTAAAAGCAATAATTTCATTATTTGAGTGGAAATCTTTTAACTTATTTTACAGGAGAATGTTTAGCGTTGCCTAAAAGAGCTGAAAACAATCTTGATATCTTTCACTTGAACTTGTGTAGTTATATAAGGACTGGCACGAACAAAGAGATTGTACCTTATAAACAAAAGACTTGTCCCCAGGAGCGAAGAGCATATTTGCAGGGGAGTCATGGTTGATATTTGATAAAAGATTCAAGGTTTTATTTCAATATATAATTAGCAACTGCATGCATGCTCTATAAGGTGTAAAGGTAGTTGAATGTTTTTGTTTCTGAAAATACTGATTGTGTATCACAGTTAGATCTCATGACTTTGGAGAAATAGCAGTCAAATAACATGATAACAAGAACTGTGGGTTAATATGTTTCATCTGAACTTTGAGTGATTTGTTTCATAACCTCATAACCTTTTGCAGTGGTCTGCTTGGTTTTTTTACTTGAACTTGCAATGTTGTCATTCTTAGGATCCAAGTGGTGAGACACCTTCCTCATTGTACAGAGTTGCTGCTGTCCTTTTGCAACATAATCTCATAGATTTGGAAGATCTTTATGTTCATGTAAGTGACAGTACTACTCTTGTCAAATGCCAAAGCTAAGGGCATTTAAAAAAGAAAATGAGATTCTTTACCCTATTTGTAAATCTTCAGATTCATGGCATACTGTTTAATACCTTTATGTGTGCAGTGTTTAATGCCTTATAAAATTTTCAGCACTTTCTGATGCCTCATACTTAAATAAGCACTGAAATATAAGTTGTGGTAAACTTTATTTGAATTGTGTGTGTGTAACATCCTCCAGATTGTTTACCTCTTGGCTGAATAGGGGGTCAGAGGTATATGCCCAAGTAACCTTCCTTAAGAGTCAGGCCCTTCTGAGTTTTGCTTTACAAGATCAGTTTTTGAAAAAATGGGTAGGACAATTGGCTTCTAACATTCTTTTTTTAGTTTAATAATAGGATTTTTTTTAAGCTCTTGCATGTTCCTGAACAGGCCTCTCATTCTTCACAAGAATCCTGACCATTAGTTAGGTTGAAAGAGAAATGGAGTTGTGTGTTCAGATTTAGTCAGAAGCTTATCCTCTGCATTCTGACAGACATCAACCATCCCCCATCCCCGTTTGACAAATGGCAAGCATAATGTCACAGTTATCAAATTAATTTTACATTATACAAGAATTTTTAATTCCATAATATCTATAGATATTTTAAGGTATTTTAAGACTCAACTCTTCCCCTGAAATCAAGGAAATGAGCTGTAGTTACAAGCTGTCGAAGTTTTGCAAGGTAGTCCTGCTGTTAATTTGTGTGGCAGTTCATAGCATTTAGTCACAAACTGACTTGCCAATAACTGGCTTCATACGAGTATTTTGGCTAAAAATGTGTTGGGTGGAGCAAGAGTAGGAGTGCATGTCTGAGGTAATTGGTGTGGGGGGAGGAATGGTGATGATAATACTTGTTTGTTAAGGAATGTTTGTAAGCTTACAAAACGTGCTCAGACTTGGGGTTAGGGTGGCCTGTGCAATCTCAGCTCAGACCTGTGCAGGTGTGGGCACGTTCTCTGACAGTCTCACAGCTCGAGGGTCCTGCAGTCATTTACACTGTTCACCTGCATGATGGTGATAGTCTTGTTCCAGAATCTCTCTGCCAAGTCTCTCTGCCTGTGCATGTTTGGGATGGCATATTTTTTTTATCTCTTTTCCGTTCAGGATTAGTTTAACTTGCTGTGAGTTTCTAGAAAATAATTAACATGTAGGTGTTGAGTCTGAATCAGTGTGTGTTGAACAGTAGAGCACTGTAGGATTATTGTTCATATCCAGAATGTTCCCCCCATCCATGCCCTCCCTTCCAAGACTGTAGGAGCCATTCTCTATTGGTGTGTATATACACACAGCCACACAGAGTGTATATTGCATCCTGAAGACATGATTTACCCATTGAAATTCCACACTAGGTGTTTCTTAGTGAGTATTAGTAGGTTCTTTGCGTTTTCAAATGAGAAAGTGTAGATCTTTAAAACTTTTACCTTTCCAGTGGTATTTTTTCATCCCCAAATTTCTGTGAAATGGAGGGATTCTATTAACTTACCTTCTTCTCATCAGTTTGGGCAAAGAGAAACCTGTAAAACAATCACTTGTTAAAAACATTAAAAGAAAAGATTATTGTTTTGAGAAGGTCATGACTCTGCAGTAAGTTTTGATTACTTATTTGCAGTTAGGTTTGATCTTGGTTTTAGAAACTAAATTGAAGTGTGGCTTTGTCAGAAAAAGAGCTTTTCTTTTGTCTTGTAACTTGACCTTTTGAGTGTAGGGTTATATTCCTGACCCTCATCATTCTCAAGTACAAGATTGCACTGATGTCTTATTGTACTAGCTACTTCTTAATCTAAGATGGTTTTTAAAGAACAGATGTTACACGTGTTTAACCCACATTGCTGATGAATAGAAAATTCAGTAAGCTTTAAAGTATTCCTTTAAAGGTGCAGTCAGCATGTGTGGCTAAGTAGGTTATTTTTTTATTTCCTTTAGCTGAGCAAGTGAAAATTTATGATTTTGAATATTCACTTGGTTTAAAGGCACTGAATTGTGATAATATTGTCATCGAATCTGTGCATAATTGTTGCCGTACAGCCGCAGCTGAATGGTGAATTGTGGATGGGAAGGGGAGCTTGGTCGACTAATGGTTGCAAAGAAATAGGACACTGTTATTTCTCATGAGACCTTCATTTCAGGATAGCCTGTTAATAGTGTAATTCCCTGTTGGGATTGATGGTAACAGGGAAAAGAAATTGACTCCCTGAAAGACAATCTGATTAGTAATAAGGAAGGACAGACTTCTGCTTTGGGCTCAAGTGATCCAAAGTAGCAGTAGGTGACTTCAATTTTCGGATATGTTTGTTCTATTTTTTCAGCTTCTGCCAGGTGATAATGCCATCATGGAGGAACACAAGCGAGAGATAGTGGAAGCTAAACAAATAGTCAGAAAACTTACAATGGTTGTCTTGTCATCTGAAAAGACTGAGGAAAAGGAGAAAGAAAAGGAAAAAGAGGAGGAGAAAACTGAAAAGGTGTGTGATTTTAAATTACATGAAACTAAATGAAATAATTGTTATGAAAACATTTTTGTATTTATTTGAAGGACAGTTATGTACTTCTTGGATGGTTTTGGCTGTGTTCTGCACGTCTTTTATATGGAATATGAAAAAATGCATGGTTTGGAGTTCATTCTGAATTTCTCTACATTTATATTCTTGATTACAAGACCAGTTAATTTCTTTCCTCCCTCTTTGTTATGACAACTGCACTAAGTATGTCTCAGCATACATGCACTTCACAGTCTTTAACAACTGTGCTTCTAGGACCTGTGATAGTGTAATCCTAGTTGATTTCATAAAAATAAGTACATCAGTAAGAGTTTATTCCTTTATTTTTCTATCAGAATTAGGATGTAAAGAATTCCCAGAGTTAAGAATGTTGGTATAGTTATCCTTCATTGTCGAAAAAGGTTGTAATTGACCATTTTTAATTGTGACTGTAGTACTTTCCTTTTATTCTATATCTCTGTATGTGTAAATTTATACTCTATTTAAGTTCCTGCTGTGTCATATTTATGTTGCCCTAGGTCTAATTTGTTTCAGTGTGTCCAAGCCTTGCTTTAGAAACAAAATTATTTAATCTCTTAGCCACCTTTCTGTTGTCATGCTCATTTGAGTGCCTAGGTACTTCTCAAACATCTTATTTAAAAGGAAAAAAAGCTTAATATTTGCATTTTTTAAAGTGGCATACTGGAGTAGGGGGAGGGGTACATCATTCTTGACAGTTTCTGTTCTTGATTTTCTGTATCCTCTTTGATTCTCTTAATCTCTGACCTTCCTTCCTCCTTCCATTTTTCTTGCCTAGCTTGAAAAATCTAATTTCATTTTCTTCCCTCAGGCAACTGATACAGCCACTCTCTCTGGCTCTCAACTGCAGCCACAGCTGCTGCTTAAACTGATTCATTGTCTTAAGTTTCTGGTCCCCTTCCCTTATACCACATTGCTTTGGTCCACCTTCTCTGCAGTCAGATGGGGCTGCCTGGAAGTCTCTGAAGTGTGCCTGTCACCATGTTCTGCTGGAAAAATAAACTCTTGGTGGGACCTGGGAGTGTATGTATTGCAAGTAGTGTCAGAAGAATTAAGACAGTTTTTATGGATAAGCTTTAGAATTAAGAACTAGGGAATTTTAAGCTGTAGCAGAAACGGCAACATTTTTCTGAAGGATTAAAATGACAACAAAGTCTGAGCCTGTGTGATGGGAAAATTAAGAGCTGTATTTAATACAAAACAATTTCTGTGACTGTACACAGTTATGCAATGCATGCAGTTTCTTGAAAAGCTTGTTTTGTGTTAGAAGTATTTTTGTATGTGCTTAGCTGTGCACTGCATAGCAGTTAGAGGAGTAACTACATGTGAAAGCTGCTGGCAGTCTACATTTAAGTACTTTGTATCCAGTGTGTCATTTTAATGTAATTTTTTGATACAGTAACATGGACTAAATGCCTGGATAAAGTAGTGTTTAACAATTACTGACCTTACTTTTCTCTTAAATCCATGAAGTGCTTATTTTATGTGGTTAAAATTCATTATTACCTCCTGACTCGTAATATGAATAATTTAGTATTGATAAATGCATTATCTGCTTTTGCCTTTTTGGATGCATTTGACATAACCATGTAATAGGGAGACTAGGGAGAGGTCAGAGCACATGGCAGCACGACTGGGTTTGACAGCAGTTCCAGACTGACCCTGCTGTGCCAGGCATGTGTTGACTTTTGCAGAGCCTGTGTCAGAAGAGCTTGTTTACCTGAAGAGAGGCCCAGCCAGGCAGCCTGTGTGCCTGTGAGCAGTGCTTCCTGTGGCACGTACAGCCTAGAGAGACTCATAGAGTTGTTAATCACTTAAAAAAAAGCCACCAAAAATTTGGTGGTTAATATCAGATCTTAACTGGTAGGATCATACCAATTAAATAACTCTTTTATGACAATAATACAGATTTTAATTTAAGAATTGTATTGTCTTGAACATGGGTTTTAACCTTGCTGAATATACAGGGTAAGTTTTTAAGTACTTCAATAAAGGATCAGCAGACCCCTTTGTTAGCATAGTATATATTGACTTAAAAAGACAATTCTTGGCATCAAAGGAACTTGAAGTAGTTACATGGTAAAATAGCATTAGTGAGTGCATTTCTAATTGCACAAGTGTGTTTTTAATAGTTTATAGCTCATGTTGTCTCAATGTACAGTTACATTTTTTCTCCCACAAGAAAAGGCTAAAATTTCATTGCTTCATGAGTTCAATATTAATATAGTGTAGACCTGAGCATTTTGTTTTGTTCTGAAACATGTTTTGCATGTTATTGTGTACTAGATTGTTTCCTATTTCAAAACTATAAAAAAATAGTTGCTAGTGTTATAAAAATGTTTTAAAAGGAAAAAAAAAACCATTAAAACATCCATGCAAGCTATGGGACCACACAAGTGTCTGCTTTGTAATTAATTTTTATTTTTGTCAGTCTGCTTTGTCTGTTTGCAATAAAACATTTTTTTTAGAGTTGAAATGGGTGTAAACATCATCTTGATTTGTAGTTACTTACAGCCAGTTTTCCTTATAGTTAGTAATTTACAAATAGGTTTTTACCTTGGGGGCCAGGGAAGAACAATTCATAGCATCAAAATATATCAATATCATGCCCATGAAAAAGTACTGCAAGGCATGATCTTAATTGTAAAGTCCTATTTCCTCTTAGGCCTATATTGCAAAAGGGATGTTTGGAAACTTCCTGGAGACTAGCTCTAAAATCTAGAGTCTCCTAGAAGAGTTGCTAATATGAAACTCATGGTAAAGGCATGCTAAGAGACAGGGAACGGGTTTGGTTTTGTTTTTTTTTTTTTTTAAACTTTAATCTGTTTTTGCAAGAGAAATTTGTGCTTTCTGGAAAATCACACAACATAAAGGATTCTTAAATGCTTGAATTGTTCTTAAAATGTCATGTAAAGAAATAAGCTGCAATAGATTGTGACAGTTTGAAAAACAGGTGATCAGACATATATCAGGCAACTTCATAAATTCCTGTTTTAAATTTTATTTTTAACTTTTTCTTTGATCCAGATTTTAGATTCTATGTGGACTGGTTTATTATTTCTTTTGATGTTTGCTTAGTGTCAAGATGTCTAACAGAATTTTATTGTGCATGTTTTTTTATTACACAGCTGAAGTACTATTTTTTTGTTTTTTTTTTCCTCTAGCTCTGGGTTGCAGCTGCTTAAGGGATAGTATTATGAAGACTTTATGAATACATTTTTCCTTTATTATCTTACAGCCTCCTGATAATCAAAAGCTTGGCTTATTGGAAGCCTTATTAAAAATTGGTGATTGGCACCATGCACAAAGTATTATGGATCAGATGCCTCCGTTTTACGCTACTTCGCACAAGCCGATTGCGGTTGCCCTTTGCCAGCTTGTCCACGTGACAATTGAGCCTCTGTACCGCAGGTAAAGGGACAGCACAATCCTCTTGCTACACAGGGCAGAGCGATCTCTTCCCAAGCATGAATTCACTAATAAGCCTAATTATTGATACATTTCTAAAATTTTCACTTCATGTAAAATACTGTACATCTTCTTTTTCAGAGTTGGTGTACCTAAAGGAGCTAAAGGGTCACCAATTTCTTCTTTGCCAAACAAGAGAGCACCAAAACAAGCAGAGAGCTTCGAGGAATTGAGAAAAGAAGTGTTCAACATGCTTTGTTACCTTGGTCCTCATCTGTCCCATGATCCGATTCTGTTTGCTAAAGTAGTGCGCCTTGGAAAAGCATTTATGAAAGAGGTTGGTATGACACAACAGCTGCTCAAAACTTCAAAAATACCAATTATTTTGATGTCAAAAAATGCTCATGTCTTCGTAGTTGTGTAGATATTCAAATGCTGAAACACAAAATGTTTCTTTGACTTTCAGTTTATAACCAGAAATATTAGTGATACCTAATTTCTCATTATGGTCTTCATCTTTTAAAACTTTATCTGTGTATGTCTATTTAGAAGAAAAAAAAGGGTTACTTACTGTATGGAAGCTTTTACATTATTAGAGCAACAGGGCAGACAATGGGGATTGATAACCTAAGACACATTCAGTATGAATAAATTGTAGTTACTGTTCCAGCTGTTGGATTACTTGGGAAGTAGGGGATGTTGCATCTTTGCAATTAGTGGGTTTTTCCCCTATTCTGCCTAGTTAAAATGCTGCTATTGATCTTGTGTCAGTGACAAATCTATGGACAGTACTAACAATGAGTTAATGTGGAGAGGGCCTCAAGTTGCCATCTTCAGAAACAAAATGGTCTCTTGAGAACACTGGTTTTTGACCATATCTTTACTGTCTGCATATCAAAGGATTGGTTGTATGACCTGTTTTAAAGGGCTTCAGGTTGAATTTACATTCTGAACTCCATAGAAGTGTACTTGGTACTCAGACTGAGGCTAATGATTTCTTTTGCTACTTTTCTGGCAATTTCTGTTTAACTAGCAGTTTCTGTTTTATTCTCAAATCAGCAATAGAGGTTTTAGAATTTTTTTTTTAATAGCAGCTCAGAGAAACTTTGAAATAGTAATTTGGAAGTATTATTGAAAGCAATGAGCAGTCCACCTCTCAAAAGTTAAAAATTGCAGGTTTGGGGTTTTTTTTTAGCATTTTCTTTTAATTTAAACCAGTAAATTGGAGAGATTGGTTGATCTAAATGGTACCAGAGGGGAGATTTTCAGTTTTATAACTTTTTCTTAGAAGTGTTTTTTTTTGTTTCAACTGCAGCTAACAAATATTGGAATGTTCATAATTTATGTACCCCCTGAGGGGGTGTCTTTCAGGCCCAGTTGTACCTGATGATGCAGAGCTAAGAACACAGATAATTCTTGGGAGTGAAGATCTCTTTGTCTAAATTAGCAGATTTTGCCAATAGAGTTTGCTCTTATCATGTTCCAAGATGCAGTGATAGGATGATAGACATAAGCAAACTTTGGTTTCCATGTAGTCTTTGTAATAAAATCATGATCACTTCAAGCATTTATCTATTTCCATATGTCTGTATATATATGATTATCTGAGCGTTCTCATCCAGAATAGTAATTTCCCAGTGGTTAATACTGACTTGGTAGCATGTTTATTTCTTGCTGGCCTTTGAGAAGATAGATAGTTGAGTGCTAGCTACGTTGCACTGACAGTGCAGTTAATTTGGAAGTTACAATTTCAAGGGATTAATTAATGTTACGGCTGTCAGCAGATTACTTTAGGACCACTTAGTAATTCAGGTACTGAAGGTTTGTGAGAAAGCCGTTCTTTCTGTGGGTACGTACAGTGGAATGGAAATTACTTGGCTGTAGGAACGTCTTGTGCAGGTTTACTGGAAATCTATTTATATAATAGTTCAATGTGTTTCTGACAAGAATGAGCAACATTTTAGCTATTTGCTCTAGGTTGGAACTGTGAAGAAATTCGTCAGTGACAGAGTGGTTAAGGTAAAATAGGGAAAGTTATTTTTACTGCACTGTTGCCATCAGCATGTTCTACTTGTGAAACTACATTTAACACACAGTAGAAATACTTATAACTGAAGGTAATTTGACTGTAAATTAACCTATACAGTTGTTTAAAAGTTAGACTACTAACACTGCACTGCAGCTTTCATGCTTAAGTGTACCTTTGAAATACTTCGCACTTACTGGTGTGATAGCTTAATATGCTTTTCATGGTGAGTGGAGCAAGAAGAGCAAAAAAGTAATAATAAAGACTAAAATTAGTTTAAGAGGGTGTTACTGTGAGAGAAAAATAGGGAAATACTCTGTGGCTGTTGATAATTGTCTTAGAAGTCCTGAGGTGTTTTAGGTAGAAGGTGAACACTTAGGATATTTTTTTTACCTCTCTCCAGTAAGAAAATTCAGTATTTCATACAACAGCAAGTTTCCTTGTAGTTTTATTTTCCCATTTTGGACAAAGGTATATGTAAGGAATGCATTTCATCTCTGCATTTGAATTTCTGTTTGAAAATATTTAATGCTGACAGATCTGGCAAATTAAACACTTAATAGATGCGTGGTCCTTCAGATTTGTGCTTTTGCTGAAGTAGCTGTTGTTGTGGAACTGTAACTGGCATTATTAACTGTACTACAATTAACTGTGCTACAATTAACCTGTGTGTCTTTGTTACAGTTTCAGTCTGATGGAAGCAAACAAGAAGATAAAGAGAAAATGGTGAGTTTATTTTGGAGGAAGGTGTTCTTATGCAAGATTGTAGTTCTGACCAAATGTTTAACAACTGTCCAAACATTTCTGTAGAACTCTGTAAAACTCTGTAGAGTTTTATGCTTTAATAAAACTTGTCTTGATTTTTTTTTTTTGTAGGGAAATACAATCCAGTTTTAAGGGGTTTTTTTGTATTCCTGTCCTTTTTTCTTCTTTCTCCCTGCATTCTTCAAACCTAATCTTGTTCTCTTTAGTCCAGTGAATTTTACTTCTTACTCGTTCAGAATCAGCTGGAGAACCTCCAACTATTTATTCTATAATTGCACTTTTCATGGTAGCACTTCTTATCTAAAAGAATTTACTGGGAGAGAAATGTTTAAGAAAGGGTATGGATAGGATACTGAAAACATGGAAGTTGGAACTGTGTCTTGGGAACATGTAGAATACCTTCAGGTTTTAATCTAAAATGTTGGAAATGGAAGTAGAGGCAAGAAATACCTTAATACACTGCTGAAAGCAGTTGTGAAAATCTATTTTCTCCTGCTGCATTTCATGCAAATCCATGCAATATCCATTTTTAATGATATATTTGATTTGAAAATATGAGTACAACTTTGTTCAAGTATCTTACATGGGTAAATAAAATATTGGCAGTATATATAGTCCATAAATTACTTATTAAGTGTTTTATGATGGGAGATACTTTTAGGTCCTTTTTAGCTTTTTGTTTTGGAAGCTCAATCTTGCAGTGTACTTGTTTTTATCAGTCTACTAAAATGTACTATTCCTGCATGTCTGCATCATATGCACATTGCTTCTGAGGCAGTTCCTTGGCAGTTACCTGGAGTTTTTTGTTTCTTTCAGGAGACACTGTTCAGCTGTTTGTTGAGTATCACTGATCAAGTCTTGCTTCCATCCCTTTCTCTGATGGACTGCAATGCATGCATGTCTGAGGAATTGTGGGGGATGTTCAAAACTTTTCCATACCAGTACAGGTGAGTAGAATAATTTGTTTCCACTCTTTGGAATGGTCTGTTGAATTGTCAGTACTGAAACTAGTTTTCCTGTATAATCTTTCAAGGTACCGCCTCTATGGGCAGTGGAAGAACGAAACATACAACAGTCACCCACTTCTTGTGAAAGTTAAAGCTCAAACCATAGACCGAGCCAAATATATCATGAAGTAAGTAGTCTATACCCATAAATAATTACAAACTGTGATACTTTATATTGCTTGTCACCAGCTGAGGAAAAAAGAACTTGGCATACATTCCCTTTCTAAGGAGTCTGTAATTATACTGATAGTCCTTGTTTATGAAGTATTTAAGGTTACTGTGCTTAAAAACTGTCAAATAAGTAAGGATACAGGCAAATTTGTCACCAACAAGGGTATTTAGTCTGTGAAAAATGTCCCATTAAATCATTTAAAACCTTTTCCATGGGTACGCTGTTTGATAAATTGCTTTGCTTATGGAAATGTCAGAGTGCAATGCATTTTCTCTTGGTATGGAGACTTTGATCCAAAGAGTCTCAAAAGTCTTTGAATGTAGGGCAGTAAGTTGAACAAAATTATTCATTCTCAGCTTCAAGGGGACTCACAGCTGTTTCAGATTTACCTCATATTTAACATCTCTGGCATTGTCAGGGATTTGGGTTCTCCATTTCTTGTTGCCAAAAGCAGATGATGTGATATTATAATGTGGATAAAGAGAACCTTTCTATGTAGGTGAGACACTAGTTACTGGATAAAGACTTTGGACTTGAAGCTGTGAAAGCTAGAAACAATGATTTTATTCCCTTCTTACTTGCTGCACAGTCCATAAAACGTGCTGTCCCTTCCCGTGTACAGTGGATTGCAGTTGTGCAGGTGAAGCACAGTACTGTCAGTTCTTGAGGTCACTGTGCGTACAGTTTACTTTTGTGTAGCAACTTCAGGTTTCACGTTAAGTCAAATGTTCAGTAGGGAATGCTGGGGAAGTGTAACATCAAGAAATTAATATTGTTTTTCTGAACAGAATACAAGAAATATAAAAAGATCTGTTACTAAGTTAAATTTTCGGGAGAGATTAACAGCATCACAAGGTAGTTTTGTATGTGGTGTAGGTTTCACTGACAACTTCTGAAAGCGAAGTGCTCCAAATTGGAAGTAGAACATGGCCCATGGTAATACAGGGACAGCTGGTTTGGTTGTACTGTCTGCATCTTGTGGGATTACCAGTTTGATTCTCAGAGGAGTAATACTTCTATGTTTAGATTTCTTGAAAACATATCTGCTAGTGAGAATTTAATCTTTGACGCTAATAAAGCTGTTTCTTCTCTGGAACTAAGCTGTTGTTTTAGTACTCTTAACTTGTCTGTTGCAATAAAATGTGTTCTCTTTTACAGGCGTTTAACTAAGGAAAATGTGAAACCCTCTGGGAGACAAATTGGGAAGCTCAGCCACAGCAATCCTACAATTTTGTTTGATTATGTATGTAGTTACATGTGTTTGAATACTATTTCATCCTAACAACAGATACTGAAGTGCAGGAAGGGACCTGTAGTTCTAATTTCATTATTTTTCTACTACCGATGCAAATTTTAAAATATGTTCATTTTTTAGTAGTGCACAGGTCTCTGGTGCTACATATGAAAATAACTCTTGAATAACCAGCTCCACAGTAAAATTGCATCAGCCTCTTTATAAGAGTAAAGCATTGAGTTTGAGATAGCTGAGGTGGGTCTCAGGTATAGGGGTGTGCTGATCAGATTATGCAGAATGCAAATTTAGATTAAGTTGCTCTGGTGAGTTGTTTGTGTATTGCGAAGGTGGATCAGGGTCATTTTGAAGAAAACTTAAAGCTTTAAATTCTGAAATACATCTCTGAGTTTGGGAAGGAATTTTAAGATTACTCAGTGTTACAGACTGCTTGAGAGGTGTAAAAGCATGCTGATGGACCTCCACCTTATTCACAAATGTGACCTGAGAGTATTGATTTACCAGTTTTCAGATTTTCCTTGAAGAAATTAATACAGCAGTACACACACATGCATGTCATGTACCAAAGAGAACATTATAGTTTTTGATTAATACAGTTTACTTGTAGTCTTTCATGACCTTGGTTCAAGTGTTTGGGGTTTTCTTTAAGTAGCCTTATTACTATAAATAGCAACAGAAACTCCTGCTGTTAAGGTTCAGGATTCTTAAGAAATCTTAGAAAAAAAATTTTTTACATTTTATTTGCTGATAATTAAATAATAGTTATACATAACTGTTTTTATGTGTTAGAGACATGTTTCAGTGGTATCTTTATGGTACCAGAAACTGACATTGCCTATTGCTTCGACAGTGGTTTAGGACTTTATGAAAAATTGATTTCAAAGCATGTTTTGTGTAGGTTTTGAAGACAGATACTGTTAAATGTTTTATTATATAAGAGATAAGGAATACTGTCCAGTTCAGCTCAATGTTTTTTGTAACTTTCAGATTTTATCACAAATACAAAAATACGATAATTTAATAACTCCGGTTGTTGATTCACTGAAATACCTCACGTCGCTGAACTACGATGTCTTGGCATGTATCCTTTAATGTAAATCAGTACATCAGTTATTGATAACGCTGTGGTTGTAGGCAGACTAAATCTGTCGTAAGTGTTGTCTTCTATTGTTTCCTATTCTTGTTGCTTTTTGCTGGAAGTTTTAGTGAGGTTTGCAAATACCTTTGCACTTTCAGTGGATTATGGAACCCTCTCTATTAATTCTTTCACAGTATGAAAATTATTCTTTATTTTTAAGGGTTTTTTTACTACTTTCACTCTGTTCTTGAAGGCATAGCGATCTTGTAAATAGTGAGATAAATACTGCTTTGAAGCTACTATATATTTCACGGGTTTATTTTATTTATACCATAACTATGTTAGTGAATCTCCTATATTGTGTTTGCTCTACTTGTATATCATGTTCATATATTACAAATCATGGAGCCAGAAAAACAGGTCTGTGTATCTTCGGTTTTTATAAGTTGAGGAAAAATATTCTCTTTAACTCCACTAAAGATTGTATCATTGAAGCACTGGCAAACCCTGAAAAGGAGAGAATGAAGCATGATGACACTACGATCTCGAGCTGGCTGCAGAGTTAGTATTCTTGGTTTATTTATTATGTTAATGTTTATAAGACATCTCCCTCCCTATGATCTACTATACCATTGATCGCGATGATCAATATTTTACTAGCACCTACTGGCTAATTTTTAAAACAAAATGGAGAGCTGACAACTTTAATCAATAGGAAAACAGTGTTTCCTTTGTAATGCAAAAATGCTTTTATTGCTAACATCCTATATGCACTTTGTTAATGTTTATTTAATGATCAGTATCCCATGGGGTACAGTGACAGCTGTTTCTCTCTGGTTTAGGTCTCGCTAGCTTTTGTGGTGCAGTTTTCCGAAAATACCCAATCGAACTTGCTGGTCTGTTGCAGTATGTAGCCAACCAACTGAAAGCTGGGAAAAGGCAAGTCTTGCACAATTGATCTTCATAAACTCAGTTTCTATAATGTATCATTTGGATGTTTGCTGATAGATGGGCATTCAGTGTAGTTGCTCTAGCAAGTGGTAAAACTCCATTTATAGTAATTGGGAAGGTTAAGAAATTTAAGTAGCAGAAAGAATAATATCCTCTTTAGTACATTATTTTTCCTCTGATTGTGTAGCTGTGACATTTTTGAAGGAGTCATTTTTCATCTGTAACTTATTTTAATAGTTTTTTAACAACTAACCAGATGGAGGATAAACCTGCCAGTCTGTAATTTTATCATAGAAGTTAGTGTACCTTATATAAAAAATAAGTGTCCATGCTCTAAAGGAGTGTGACTGTTACAGTTTTAGTTTTTCATTTCTCATAATGTCTTCTCTGCAGGGATGGCTCCAATAGCAGACTAACTTTACCAGTACATTCTAAGGCTGCATACTATTCTAGAAACCTTTAACAAAATATAAAATATTCCATGTTCATGAAATAACTGTACAGATAGGGTTTGAAACGTAATGTGTATTGAATGTCATGGCTTCTATTTCTTAAACGAATTGTCTTGTTTTTACTCCACTTCTCTGTTCTCTGTGCAGCTTCGATTTGCTTATTTTAAAAGAGGTCGTACAGAAAATGGCAGGGATAGAAATTACTGAAGAAATGACAATGGAACAGTTGGAAGCCATGACTGGTGGAGAACAACTGAAAGCTGAGGTTTGTGTTCAGTGTAATAACAACTGTTGGTCACTAATGGTGGTTCTAAAGACTCCAGTTCATGATGTCTGGCAGCATAGCTGAGAAAAGTGATGTGCTTTCATCAGTGAGTTTCCCCCTCCCTTGAGTTTACAGGTTTTGAGACAGGCAGCCAAGGCAATGCACGTGAACCTTAATTGTGCATCACAGCATCTCGTCTTAACGAGACAGTCACATGTCAGACCTGTGATCTGTGGCAGCCAGAGAGCTTGGATGTGGTGCCATCCTGCTGGTACAGCTCTGCTCTGGGGGTAGCAGCTCCTGGTGAGAGGAGTAACAAAAACTAAGTAATAGCAAGCAAGACTAGTTAGTTTCTGATTCTTCCATACATACATTGCAGTGCAAGATCCAGGGAATTGTATTGATGGACAGAAAACTAATGTTAATTCATCAGTATTCCTGCAGTCAGCACACATGGATTCCATTAGCGAAGCACTGTTTTCAAACATGGGTAACATTTTCTGTGCTGTGCAGGGTGGATACTTTGGCCAAATCAGGAATACAAAAAAATCATCTCAGAGATTGAAAGATGCATTGTTGGACCATGATCTTGCCCTCCCACTGTGCCTGCTTATGGCTCAACAGAGAAATGGTGTGATCTTTCAAGAAGGAGGGGAAAAACATCTGAAGCTGGTGGGAAAACTGTATGATCAGGCAAGTAAAACCACCTGTATTTATGAGAATCCCTTTTTTTTGTTACCTTCTAGTATATCAGTATAAGATGTAAGAATGCAGCACATAAATAGAAATATCTATGAATTTATATATTAGAATTCAGTACCATAGATGTGAACATATAAGAATTTTAAAACTAATTGCAGTGGTTGTATTACTAAAATACGTGCATGTATTAAATACATATTTACAAGCGACTTCTGAGTAAGAGATCACAGCATCTTTTGTCATAAAAACTTAAGTTGTCCATCATGTTTTTCTGATTTTACTTTGGTAGTGGAGCTTTCTGGTTTTAAAAAGAGTTCTTTTGTTACCTCAGGCAGTAGGAACTAGTTGCATTCCATTCTGGTAGAACAGAATGCTCTTACAGTTCTATTGCTTTTAAAAATCTTGCTCTGCTATGTGGTGTTGGAAAAAAAAGAAGAAAAAAGGCAAGCTTTCAGGCTCTCCTTAACTTAATTTTTGAGCAAAATAATGCTGCTTGCTAATTGTTTGTATCTTTCACTTGTAGTGCCATGACACCCTGGTACAATTTGGTGGGTTTTTAGCATCCAATCTAAGCACAGAGGATTACATTAAGCGAGTGCCTTCCATTGATGTTCTCTGTAACGAGTTTCACACCCCTCATGATGCTGCATTTTTCCTCTCGAGACCCATGTATGCACACCATATTTCAGTGAGTACAACTCTTCCACTTGTCTGCTGTTGGTGCTGCTCTGTTAGGTTTCACCAGTATATATGTTAGGTCCCTGCTAAAGTGTGTTTGCTAAATAAAACTTGCCAAGTTTTATGAGTAGAGTTAGAAATAGAAACTGTAACAGGTTGTCCTCAGTCGTCTTAGAAAATACAGCCCATGTGTCAACTTTCACACAACTGACAGAAGTAGTAGCTAATGAAGTCACCTTTTCTGGTGTCCTGGGTCATCAGTAGGAGTTCTCTCCCTCACTATTCCCCCAAAGGTCTAAGTTGTTCTGCAGGTGTTTGAGATTTTTGCTGTGGAGGAAAGTGTTGCAACTGCCAAATGGTGGGGTAACTCGGAAAGTGTCAGAAATAAACTTGTTCCTGCATCTAAAATGTTAAATATGGAGAGCAGTTTTTACTTGGTGTAGTATAATTTGTTACTATAACAACAGGTAGCAGCATCAGTGAAGACAGATAAATCCCTCCAATGTGGATGAATACTAGAAGTTCTGTGTGATGTTTTTCAGTGTTTTATGTACATAAATGGCATTTCACATGTGTAAATGTCACATAGAAAGGTTTTTGAGAAAAATTAAATTATCATCTTAAGTTTAAATTTTGTTTGTGTATATAGATTGCAGTTTATTTTTCATATTTTCTAATCCACAGTCTAAGTATGATGAACTAAAAAAGGCTGAGAAGGGAAATAAACAGCAGCACAAAGTTCACAAATACATTACATCGTGTGAGCTGGTGATGGCTCCTGTTCATGAAGCTGTGATTTCTCTGCACCTCCCCAAAGTTTGGGATGACATCAGCCCTCAGTTTTATGCTACATTCTGGTCTCTGACAATGTATGACCTTGCTGTTCCACACAGCAGCTATGACAGAGAAGTCAATAAACTGAAAGTCCAGATGAAAGCCATAGATGACAATCAGGAAATGGTATGTTGATAAAATTTTGCAGTCCAGTTTAAATTTTCTAACCTTGAAAGACTTTCTTTTCATGAAGTATTGTATTAAGGTTGTTTAGATCTGATTTGTCACATTAACATAATTTGTATTTCCTTATAATTCCCACATTAAAAGTACTGGTGATTCTGCTAAGTGAAAATTACTAAAAAATCTGTTTCATAAAGCTATTCTTGACACCTGTATCTGTAGTTTATCTGTTCAGTTTTATTTTAACTTTGGTCAGCCAATGTTTATAAAATCAGTTGATTACTAGAGCAGAACACTATTGAGTGAAATGGAAAGGTTTTCAAGTATGTTTTAGTGTTACCAGGAATTGATTGCTCTGTCTATAGCAAATGTTAGTAAATAGTAAATGAGTTATGTTGACATTTTATAGCCTCCAAATAAAAAGAAAAAAGAAAAAGAACGTTGCACAGCTCTGCAGGACAAGCTTCTTGAAGAGGAGAAGAAGCAGTTGGAGCATGTGCAGAGGGTTCTACAGAGACTGAAACTAGAGAAAGATAACTGGCTTCTGGCAAGTAAGTGTGTCCAGGGGAAATGCTGTGGATGTTTCTGTAGTCATTGCTGTCCCCAGAATTGGCTTGCTCTAATAACCTTAATCCTGATTTGAAAATTTGATCTCTTTATGTATTGAGGTCTGTTAGCAAGGTAAATTTTTAGTTAGAATGTAGTGGGTCTTTGCAAATGCTGAGATTTTCAGAGATGTTTTGTTTATTTCTTGCAATGTCGAGACCTTTTAAATACTGCACTAATTTAGGAAATAAGTAAGAGATTGACCAGTTCAGTGGAAAGTTGTAATTGCAAGCTGGCTTGTACTTCCTACTTGAAGTTAGAATGCTGCTAAGTTAGGAAAATGGCTACTTTACAAGAAATAGGCATGTGAAGTCTCATTGAGTGGTTTGAGTTAACTTATTTTGAATCCTGTGATTAAAAGCAATCTGCCAGTGTTTGGGCAGCAGCATAAACCCTGTTCCAATGACAGGAAAAGTGTTGTGGCAGCATCACAGCACCATGCAGTGAACCTGCATGCACGTGTTTCATGTGCAGATATGCAGGAGGCAGAAACAAGATTTTTCTCTTACAAAGCCTCTGTAATGTTTCATGTTGACTGTGAACTCTGCTTGATATGGTTAATCTGAAATGTTTTTCTCTGGTCAGTTTTCTTCTCTGGATGAACTTTGAGTTTGTAACTGGAAGTAGTAGTTCGTCTGTCCCAAGAAGCCTAGCGTAATCCAGTGGAAAAGAGTTTTATTGTCCGACTCGTGTAAGATCCACCCAACTGATTTAATGAAGAAACATTGACAAATAAATCAAGAGAAGTTATTCACTATAAGTATTTAATGTACTGGCATGGACAGTGAATGAGCTACGTGAAATTACTGGTTGAAAAATTGCTACCTGACTAAATCTTGGTGTAGAGCTTACTTGGTAAATTTGTCTGCGTAAGGAGGCACCCAAAAGTGTGTAGAAAATTGTGTAGATACAATCCGTCTGTAAACACATACTCTAAATAATACAAACATTTGTGGGATACTGGCAATAGCTTACTGCTGGCTCTTGAGTGCTCAGCCATCAGCTGCAAGATGTTTCCCAATATTGTATCCAGAGACAAACTTAGTATTTCAGCAGTTTCCCCATTGAAAGAAATAGTCTGTAATTGTACTGTAGTAATGGGTATTTTTTATTACTTCTAAAAACTGTTAATATTTCTTTTTGTTTTTTAAAGACTGGCTCCTTGTGTAGAAACTTTTTACACTGTTGGTATCATTAGGAATAGGTTAATTTTTGGCAGTATAATTAGACTGATAGCTTTAGCAATTGGAGACTAGCTATTCCAACTGGCTGCTTACTTGCTTTATTCGTTCACTTTTGAAGTAACACACTTTATTGTCCTATAAACTGGGAGTCTCTTGGTATATTTTTTTCTTTTTAAAGTGTCAAAAGATTTGTTATAACCTTTGAGGGGTAGATACTAAAATTAAACAAAGCCAACATGAAGTTTTTAGTTAAGTAAAAGCTGACAGTTCTTTCTTGAACAAGCTCTATTCCATGGGCATCACAAAGTTGAAGCAAGTAAATCCTGGTTATTAATGACTTGTGAGCTGTGCAAAACCACCAGTTGCTCTCATGAGGATCATGGCTGTTCTTCCTCTGAAGGAATCCACTCACAGTCTTCAGTTCTGTGCTTTTATCTGTATGTTTTTCTTCCAACCTTCCTTTTATGCTGTACATCCCTCCCAGCTTGTTTTTATGCTCCTCTTTGCCATTTAAGGACCAGTTTGGGAATGTGTTTGGCTGTTGAGTTTGCCAACCAGTGGTAGGTCAAATGGAAACAGGTAACCTGAGCATACAGTGCAGTCTTTTACTCAGTGCTACAATGAAACTTTCACAAAATGTGTCTGTATTGGGGTGGTGGTTTACTGAAGACTGTTCCTCTTCAAATTCCTCTAATTGATTGATTGGAAAAACGATTGTTAATGGATTGTATATAGACAGCATCTTCTTCAGTTTCTAAGGAAACTGAGCTGAAAGTCAGCACCATCTAGAAAGGTGAAAGCAACTGTTCTAGGGAAATGGCAGGTGGTGTTCCTTTTGTTAATATGTACAATTTGAGCAGTGGAGAAGTTCCCTTAAAGTTTTCCAGTACCTGTTTTTTCCCCACATTGTGTAATAGAAAAATTTTCCCAATAAGAAGTAAACATTTGCTTCATCCACCCTGCTATCCTTCCCCATCCTCAAACAGTTAAACTTATTTTGACTTTTTCTGATCAGTACCAAAGGCATGCCTGGAATACAAGCGGCCACATGACAAACACCATCGTGTGGGTGTGTCATAACTGAACTTCTTGGGAAGAGAGAAACTGAACATTAGCCCCATTAACTTACTTTATTTTTCCTTTCTTTTTTCCCTCTCAACTTCTTTGTTTTTGAAGAATCTACCAAAAATGAGACTATCACCAAATTTTTGCAGTTGTGTATATTCCCTCGATGCATTTTTTCGGCAATTGATGCAGTTTACTGTGCTCACTTTGTTGAACTGGTGCATCAGCAGAAAACACCCAACTTCTCCACACTTCTGTGCTATGACCGAGTAAGTAGCTGCAATTCTGTGTGTACATAATTACCACATGAACACGCAAAACTAGTGTCTCCACTGCCTCTCAGAAGAGGTAGATAATTACTGAAGTTTAATTCTAGAATCTGAGGCAATCAGAAATTCTCTTTTGTACTTCAAATCTTACAAGCCAAATTTTCCTAAAGTTTCAGAGGTTTATTTTCAAGAAACCTTGTTTATGTTTTACCCTAACGGGTCTGGAGTTTCAGAGCAAAGTCACTAACAGTCATAGGAGTTGCTTTCAGGTTTTGCAACCTTTTAAGCACTCTGCATTTTTATGGCCTCCTCTTAGAGGAAAACAAAACAGTTATGTCAGTGGAGACACTTGAACTATTGCAAACTGTGTGCCAGCAGCAGCTGTACTCAGTGCTTGAATTCTGGGCTAAGTGTGAAGGACCAGCAGTTGGGTAACAAAAGTTTGAAAACAAACAATGTTTTATAAGCGATCTGTGTTGTATTTAGAAACCAACTTTTAATGGTGGTTTAGATGAGAGAAATTTGTAATTCTTGTTGGTTTCTGTTCCTTTTTGTTGTTCAGTAGAGTCATAGTAACTTTTTCTTGCTCTGCTGCCAGGTATTTTCTGATATTATATATACAGTTGCAAGTTGCACCGAAAATGAAGCCAGCAGGTATGGCAGGTTTTTGTGCTGTATGCTGGAGACTGTGACTAGATGGCACAGTGACAGAGTCATATATGAAAAGGTATGTGAGCTTGCTCATTAGAGTATGTAATGGCCACTTGTGTAATTCAGTCTAGTAAAAATGGATTTAGTGAAATTTAGTTAGATTTAAAAAGTGTGATCAGATTTTTCTGATGGCATAATAATAGAATTGGCTATCTGTGATACATGTAGTTTTGATAGAAGTTATTTTGTGTAGTGGTAAAAAATATGTTGGCTAAAAAAAACCCCTTCCATTTCTGATTTTTCTCATAGCTTGTCTTGAAGATAATTTAGGGAGCATATGGAAACTCTCTAATACTTCTTGCAAAAAAGCCTAGTTAAATTATGAATAAAATTTCTCTCACCCACAACTAAAATTTCAACATAAATAAGCTTTTAAAGAAAAAGTATATGTGTAAGGCTTGTAAAGTGTGATTTGTGTCTTTAGAATTGAGAATTACCGAGTTTCTTTCCTAAAAAATGATTATTTTTTTCTTTTCTTTGGTGTGCATGTAGGAATGTGGCAACTATCCAGGTTTCCTAACTATATTACGGGCAACTGGATTTGATGGTGGAAATAAGGCTGATCAATTGGATTATGAGAATTTTAGACATGTGGTACACAAATGGCACTATAAATTAACTAAGGTAAATAGAGATGCCTAAGGCCTTTAGTTTTTGGAAGCTTTAGTAAAAAACCAACTTCATTAGTTTTAATTTATGTTTTAGGCTTCTGTGCACTGCCTGGAAACAGGTGAATATACGCATATCAGAAACATCCTGATTGTGCTGACCAAAATCCTTCCATGGTATCCAAAAGTGCTGAACCTGGGTCAAGCCTTGGAAAGAAGAGTACACAAGATATGTCAGGAAGAGAAAGAGAAGAGACCTGATCTATATGCATTGGCTATGGGGTAACAACAACTTACTTTAAGAAAGTGGTTAAAAGTGGATCATGAAAGGCATCTAAAGACTCGGAACTGTTGCAGTCCTAACGTTTGATTTTTACCTTATCACAGAAGATTCGCTATCCTGCATCTTGGTGCTGGCAGTGTGAATGAAAACATTCATTTTGTGCTGGATGATCACTAATTCCCTTTACAAGACTCTAGTAAAACACTTTAAATAGTAAAGATTTCCACTCACAGGAGCATAGCTTAATTTTAGAGAAATAATATAGCAGCAAGGAGATAGGAAGCATAGTAAAATGAAGAAAGCCGAGGGCTATTCCTGCAAGACTGCTTAGATTTTGGAAGTTTATACAATTCTAAAATGCTTAGTTACATGTTCCATCTTTCTGTGGTGAATGTGGAATCATCCTCGTATGCCTGAGGGGCAGCTCAGGGTGCCCGAACAGTTTAAATTTTTGTCAGCAGGTAGTTTGTTCTGTGTGTTTGACAGGTGTGTGTGTGTGGTGGTGATGAAGAGGGTGTGGAAGTAGGGCTGCTTCTGTGTCTAGTGGGTTTGTTTGGATTTTTTTATTCTTTTGAGCTCATCGATAAAGGGGGAAGAAACTGCCTATCGGTTAGGAAAAACTGTGAAATAAATAACAGATGAACTGTTAGATTAGATCCTCATTTAAGATTCAACCCATGTTTTGCTTTATGTTTGTGCATATTTAACAATCTGTGCGACTTGCAGCTATTCTGGACAGTTGAAAAGTAGGAAGCCTTTCATGATACCTGAAAATGAATTTCACCACAAAGACCCACCTGCCAGGAATGCTGTACCTGCAACAGTACAAAATGGGCCAGGTGGTGCTGGGATGCCAACGTCTCTCACGATAAATACAGTTAGACTGGAAGAGGGCACTACTGAGGAGACTGGTAAGCACACATATGATTATTAGATGTTTATTTTTTAATAGAGTTCTTCTGGCATTACAGGCTTCTCTCAAAATTCAGCTCACTAAGCTGAACAGAAAAAATTGTAAATGTGATGCTGAATAGGATCAGTGTATATTCTTTATTTTATTTTTCCTTGATTTTGGGAGGGAGTGTTCTTAATCTAATTGCTTACATGAACAGGCTTAGCTGTGTGTTTTATTTTAACAACAGGATGTAAATTAACTTGTTGAAATAGAACTGTTCTCTATTTTAAACAGATAAACTAAAGGAGAAGTCTCAGGGTGTAGTGAAAGTTATTAATAAAACTGTCAACGCTACACCAAAAGTGACAACAAGCAATGGAAACAGTGCATCTAATAGGTGAGAAAAACTGTTCTTACACACTATTTTCTTCCTTCCAAGGCACAGAACTATACTTAAAAATTATTTACCTTTTATTTTTACATTCAGGTTCCATATAAATTGTTTCCATTTCTTTAGAATTTAATAAGTGAGATTATTTCTTTCAAAATATACAGCTCTACTGATCTGACATTGTTGTTAAACACGTTGCATTTTAACTAAACAAAGATAAAACAGATGAGAACATTTGCTTGTTGCGGTTCTGATAAAGAAACAGCAAATCTGAAATCTTACAGTGTCTGCTTCAAGAAATCCTATCAAACCTTGAGTAGTAAAACTTGTGTGATAAAACCAGAGTCGTGTGTTATATGCATGCTAACTGGCCTTTTAATTTTTGATGCAGCAAAATTATTAAAGAGAAAGATGATAAAGAAAAAAGCGGGAAGGAAAAAGATAAAGAAAAAAAAGACAAGACTCCAGCTGCCACTCCGGAGATGAAGGCACTTGGGAAGGATGGGAAAGATAAACCGAAGGAAGAACGGGCAAACAAAGAGGAGAAAGCAAGAGAGATCAAGGAGAAAACGCCGAAATCTGACAAAGAGAAGGAAAAAGTCAAGAAAGAAGAGAAAGCTTCAAAAGAAGAAAAATCCAAGACGGTTGTTACCATCATTGAGTCAAAGTCAACTGCAGAAAAGGAGAGAGAAAAGGAGCCGTCCAGAGAAAGAGATCTAGCGAAGGAAATGAAATCCAAGGAAAATGCTAAAGGAGGAGAAAAGGTGCCAGTAGCTGGGTCCTTGAAGTCACCTGTTCCCCGATCAGAAACATCAGAATCTGAAAGGGGTAAGTTTGCATATCTGTACTTGTCTAGAAAATAGAATGTGTCACTGGAAATTCACTGAACACTGAAAAATGCTAGAGAAGGTGAAAAAGAATCCAATCTACATAATGGCTAAGATTCTGGCATTGGCTTTTCAGTACTGTTCCTAAAAGAGTTGGTCAGGAGATCTCCAAAAGGCAAACTATTTGAATTTGTGAACTTCACATGTTTTCTGTGAATGCTTGTTTTCACAAAGCCTGTCATTTTTTTCTACTACAAGCCTAAACAGTCTTTTATTAAAATGTATTTGTAAAACTTTGGCCTTGCAAGTTTTACAAAAATGTAATGCAAAAACCTCAGTAGTGTGCTCTGGAAGTTTTTGTCACAACCCTTGAATTGAAAGAAAACAGGGAGAGTGGAAGATGTGGGTCTTTATGTCCCTAAGGCAGACACAGGAAGCTGTACCGGTTGCTTCTTATATTAAGGGTTAGCAAATCCTTAATGTTGACATTTTAAGCTTTTGTGATCTGAGGCTGATGTTGAGGTTTATGCTTGTGCTGCTTAAGGCAAACATAAGAGAGGGTTATAATGCTTTTTGTTGGGTTCACCTTTTCAGGGTCTTCATAGTAACTCTGAAATTCACATACTGATAAAGTGGAATTTTGAAATGAGCATAATTTTGCAGCCATTTCTTCACATTCCACTTTTCCTTCCTGCAGACTTTTATAAAGAGGGTCAGGGCATGCTGGGAACTCTAGATAGCTTAAGAAAAACAAAATTTACATATTGATAAAAACTGAATTCTAGCTTTAATTGTGTTGGTACTTCAGAAAGTGTTATTATTGGATTATTGTCTTCTAACTGTGTTTTAATAATGCCATTGTTCTGTTCTTTCCTCAGAACAAAAACGCCGCAAAGTTGATACACATTCTTCTCCATCACATTCCTCAACAGTAAAGGTTAGTATAGCCTGAGGAAGGCAGCACCCATGTTAGGCTCACAAGTTTGGGATGCCAGTATTCGACTTCCTTCAAGTTTTGTGCCAAGTATACACTGGAACCACTGGAGGTTTTATGTTGCATTAGAAAATGCATTCCTTTTCTTTATTGGCGGACTGTCTTTTTTTCTATAAAAATATTTTTTAATTAACCAAAATAATACTTCAAGGACCTAGCACAAATTTTGTAAAATAGTGTTTGGAAATTGCAAGAGAATTTTTACACAGAAGTGCCTCATTGCTTTAAGCAGTCAGTTTTTTTGGAGTGCAATGGTAGCTACAAGCAAACGAGTCTTTGCAACAGAGTGGAGCATATTTTTCTGCACTTCTATTGAAGAATCTAGCACTGAAGATTCCTGGATGATACGGGATGTCCGATACCTCTGAATTCATCAGGCTTCTTGATGAGCATCATACCGATATGTGCCTTCTAAGGAGGAGTCTTGAAAGGAGTTCCATTTTAAAGTCTCCTTGGTGATCAGTTCTCCTGTAGTTGTGTATATTCAGTGCGCATGCAGCTTCTGTTGTACCTTCCCTTCGAGGTTTGTTTATTTCCAATGGGTTCCCACCATGTTGAGCCCTGCGTTACGATAAAACCAGATGTGGCAACCAAGCCTCCTACCCAGCAAAGAGAAACCCCAAGCATTCAAGCGCAGCACAAAACCATGGGCGTAGCCTACTTGAAGACTCAGGGTAGCCATTCCTTGCTCCATATTTATATTATTTCTAAACCATCTATGTTCATGGAATCTTTGAATTTGCAGTACGTTGAACATTTAAAACTGTAAGTTACTAATACTTCATCAAGAGCACTGTGATGGATTATGTGGGTCTTTAAACTTCACCATCTTACCAACTCTAGAACAAGCTCTTCTTTTTTTTTTTCTGTTTTTTTTCCAAACAGTACATCTTTTTCTGTGTAAGATTTACTTGAAAGCTTTAGCTTAATTTTGCAGAACTCAAGTAGCTTTTACTAGTTTTGAGGGAACAGGTGACAGTGGTAACTACTCCTAATGATGAAGATTTTTGTAAGTGGCAGTGTAAAGTCATACTAGAGTGACTTCTACCACATTTAACTGAAAGTGGAGAAGATACAGGTTTAAAAGCCTGTTTCACCTCTGGTTCAGCAGTTCAGAGTTAAGACTACCTTTTGTCTATATTTTATCTAGGCAGAGAGTGTTTTTTCACTGTTTTAGGAAGAACTAGAGATAGACACATTATGTAGTTTATTTAATAACAGAGTCTAGAGAATAGATATGACTGTCCTTTTTTTTTTTTTTTTTCCTTTCTTTTTAATAAGTATTTCGGTTCCTAGCTTTATTCAGAGTACAGTATTAACATAAGATTTATTCCAGAAGGAGTAGCTGTTTTTTGTTTCAAGGGTACGGCCGTGCTTCCCAAAGTCCCTCTGGTTTCTGAAAACTATTCCAGCTCACGTGTCATCTCCGTTCATTTTCTACAGGACAACCTCAACGAACTCAAGGATTCTTCAGCAAAGGTTTGAATCTTTTAGAAAGCACCAAAGTTTATTTTCATGTTTTGTTGCAGAGAGATGTTAACTTTTGCTCTTGTGGCAAACTCCATCAGAAAATTCAAATTCCATTCCTGTGAATGTTAGTGTAATAACAAGGATTTTTTTATCCTACTATATAGAACTTCTGTATGGAAGAGAGGGTTGGTTATGTAGAAGCAACATAACAAAAATCCCTTGAATTTACCATTCTGTCAATATTTTGAAGTGATTTTACGGGCCAGTATCTTTTCTGTTCCCTTCTGAAACTGAAATGTGTAGAAGTATCCTTATGATTAGGCCGTTCATTTGGTTGAGAAGCTAATAAACAGCTAAAGTAGTTCTTAGAATAGTTTGAAGGAGAGTGTTGAATGTACCAATTAAAAAACAGCAGCTAGTTAAAACAAAGAGTATTTGAGATGTATCTCTGGAACACTTACTCCTTCCTCATGCAATTATATTCACATTTGAGTGCTATAGTACCGTTTCTAAGCATCACAGACAACCTCCTAAATTATCATCTTTGTGCATTTGCTTCCTGTAAATACTCTTCAGATTCCCTGTTTTGTGAGAAGGAATACTAAAGAATGCTCTCAGGAATTCATAGAATCAGAATTCCAGGTTGGAAGCGACTTTAAGGATCAGGTGCTCCAGTCTTTCTTGGCAAAAACATGGTATAGGCAAGATGGCCCAGCACCCTGTCCAGCCAAGTGTTGGTGTCCAGTTTTGGGGGATCCATCACTTCCCTAAGGAAGTTATTCCAGTGACTGATTGTTTTTCCTGTGAAAAATTTTCCTCTTGTGTCCAATTGGAATCTCCCAAGGAGTAACTTGTACCCATTACCCCTTGTGTTTTTCATGTCTCCATCCCCTTTGTAGCCAACCTTTAAATACGGCGACATGGTGAATAAGATTTCCCTGAAGCTTTCTCTTCTCCCCTGAGCAAACCTGTTCTGTCTGCCTTTCCTCTTGGGATGCCAGACTTCTTGGGCCTTGGGTCATCTTTGTGGCCCTTCTCTGGACCGTCTCCAGTCTGATCACGCATTTTTTGTATAGCAGAGACCAAAACCGAACACATTGAACAGTATTGTAGGTGTGTCCTGACAAGTACTTGGGATATTGTATTTTAGATAGATTCTGTAACTGTTCTGTTGCATTATTAGAACTCAAGCACATAATAACTGTTGTACAGCAACAGTCACAACCACTGCAGATGTGCCAGTGCATCGGGGTATGTGACTAATGGGGAATGGATCCAGTCTTCTAAAGTTGCTGTAAAGATCTTTGATTGCACAGTCAGTACCAATATGTAACTAACCAGTACAGATATTTATCACTTGGAAAATGCCAACCATTCGGACTTCTGGATGATTTATGGGTTTATCTAGAATTACTTATATTCACTTCATTTAAAAATGCATAACGGATTACCACTTCTATTCTGCATTTACACTGTTGTTTTAATTGTAGCTCTTTTTGCATAGTGTTCAGAACACTTTTTGTATGTTTTAATTCAAAATAGTGAGTCTGTAAGGGATGCTTGCTGATGGATTTTTAATTGAATCTTTCCAGTGCCAACTATACCTGCTTATAGGGAGAGTGTATATAGGAAGAAGTATCCTTTTAATCTTACAGTTGATGAAATTACAGTGTCTGTACATTGAGTCCAGATACTTTTATAAATCATCATAATGATATCTTGTATATTTAATTTTTTTAAATTAAAAATTTTGTTTTGAGCTCACTTCCACCTGAAGTGTGGTATATGGGAGTCTATATAATCTCACTCTTCCCTCCCTTACTGTGTTAGTCAAGGTTCAACTAGCTAATTGGTATTTTGCTCACATTTTCATGAGCTAAGCTAAATTTTTAGTTAAAAATATGTATTTTGCTTATTAGCACACTAATGTAATCAAGCAGACAGTGGAGCTATTTGTTAATTAAATTATTAACAAACAGTTGTATTTTTTCTAGTTAATTTGAAAAGTTACATTTTAGAAATAATGTGTTTGTGTAGACTTAGCTGGCAGTGTATTGCAGTTGTGTGACTTCTAAATGTATTTATTAATTTAGTGCTTGGGGAGTGGAGGGTGTCCAACCCTTTCCTTCCACTTCTAAGTGCTCTTTTCTAATCTTTCTCACTTAATGAACTAATCTTCATTCTTCAGTGCCATTCTAAAAGACTTAAAGCACTTCTTGACAATGTTCCCTATATATGGTGTAAGACATTCTCTTCTTTACTCCCATGTACTTTTCTGGGGAAGGGATGGGGTGTTCAGAATTCAGCTTCCACTGAAAGCTTAGAAGGTCTAGTGCTGTTGTCTGCTTACAGGCTTCCTTTATTTCTCACTTGGCTTATTTTCTGGAAGCAGACCATGGAAATGTTGGTTTACACTGCAGGTTATAAAATAAATGATGCCAGACTTGAGTTAGGTTTGTATTTATTCTTGCTTTGTCATTTGCCCAAGTTACACAACGCACAGCAGTGCCCAAAATTTGATGTGCTTTCAGTTGGCAGCATTTCTGGAATCAAGTTGATAAAGTTCTTCTTGTAAAGCTGGGGAGGATGGAAGTAGTTTTCCAAAACTGCATTGGAATGGTAGAAGAGCAGTGCAATGTCATGAACTGCCATGAGAACATAAGAAATTAAACAAGAGAAAGCAGAACTTTGTGTTTGTTTTCTCACATGGAAATCATCTCTGGGAGACAACTGAATGGGGCTGCTTAGAGAAAGCTTAGAGATATTTGCATGTTACTGTCAACAAAGAAGGAAGCAAGGATAAATTTGCTTGTGGAACAGCATTGTAGGAAATGGAATAAGAAAAGAATACTGAGGGAAAAGAGCAAAAAGAAAGATATCTAGTGAAAGAAGTACTGAAAGGTCAGTCTCTGCTGTAGGAGGATAATAAAAGTCCAGTTCAGCAATAAAAGGAAAATAGACCTAACATTGTCAGTGTGACTTAACATAGGACCTGTAACATCAGGTTTTGGTAAGTTAAACATTTACTGAACCTGGAGAAGGACAGAATTAATTTAATTCAAAGAATAAAGGTACTTGAAACTCTAATTACTTTGGTTCAAGTGATTTCTAGATTGTTCTAAAGTAACCTTTCACTTACCTCTTTTGTTGGTATCCTTTTAAGTAAGGTGTCTCTCAAAAAAGAAATACAAAGAACATTTTAATAAGATATTTTTTCCCTGAGTAAAATTGTTAGCTTATGGAACTAGGGAAATACTAAAGTATACTGATTTAAGTCTGTGTGCTGCTGTAACTTAAGTGTATCAAATACCAAGGAAGTTGGTTTTAATTTAAAATGTGGTCTTAATATTTCTTAAAAAGATGTAACTTGTATTTAAAAAGACAAATTTAGTTACTGTGATGTGTCTGTGTTTATATAACACATGTGCTACCTTATATATATGTAAGTATACACACATATATATATATATATGTACATAGATATATAAACACAGTAGCATTTAAACTTCATCAAGATGGTGACTTATTTTCTGTTCTCCTCCCCTGTGACCCCAGTTTATATTCAAAATATTCAGCTTTGTGAAACTAGTATGTTTTACAGATCTTATCAGAATTGGTTAGACGAGATGGTGGAATAAATCGAGAACACGTTATGGAAAAAAGCAATTCTATGTTCAGCTGTTTTTATCCTTTGAAGTTTAGGAGTTAGATGAAAAGACACTTTATTCAAAGTATTGGTTTACATACTTGGTTGATAAAGAATATTCTTTAAAAATTAATTGTAGCTTGCTTAAGCAGCTGATTCCATGAATTCATTCCAGGCAAGGTTGCAGGTGTTAACTCAATCCAGTAATGTGCATATCCTGATTTTGTAGCCCTGCTGGCAGGTTTGTGTTCATATGTCCAACAGTGCTCGTGAACAGAGTTGTATGTATTTAAATATAAGTGTTTCAGTTAAGAGAAAATACTCTTGAATTTCCAGTGTTGAGTCAATAAGCTGTAGGTTAAATTATAGATGGCAAGTTTGAACATGGCTTCAATCACTTCTTGTTTTGCTACTAAAGTATTTATGTTTAATTTTGGTTGTTGAGCTAGATCTAATATGTTAGACTAAGTTTTTTTATTTACACATATAGGAGTACATATTAATATTTGGTGATGTTGCCTTAATTTAACAGCACTACATAAACCACACTACTCCAACACTGTCCAAGAGTAAGGAGAGAGAAGTGGAGAAGAAAGATTTGGACAAGTCAAGGGAAAGATCCAGAGAGAGAGAGAAGAAAGATGAGAAGGACAGGAAAGATCGAAAAAGGGTTGGTGACATTTTTAATGAACAAGTTTAGACAGCTGGTATGTGCTTGAAAAGCCTTCTGTTCCAAGTCCTTGCAGTAATAATTGGCTGTGCAGCCCATCTGAGCAGAAGTGATCCATATCAGATTTGTTACTGTCTCAAAGGTCGGTTTTACAATAATGTATTCAAAACTTTTCCCCCTCAATACCGATCTCAAGAAACTTTACACAAGATGTAACAACTCAGTTACATTTTAAGTATTCAAAAATGAGCTTTCCAGAATGACACTGTAAGCAGATGCTGCTGCAGGAGTATGTGTAAGTCTGCTAACATCTGCATAATTGTATTTGGTGCCAGGATCATTCAAACAGTGACCGAGAGGTACCGCAGGATTCAACCAAACGACGCAAAGAGGAAAATGGCACAAGTATGTATTTAACTTGTTTTGTGTGTGTTTATTACACTTTAACTTGCTGTGAGTTACAACCTTCTGTCCTGTTCTTAGCTGGTTCATCAAAACACAGCAAAAGTGAAAGTCCTTCTGATTCCCCTCGCTTAAATGAAAAAGAAAAGGAGAAAAACAAATCAAAATCTTCAGGAAAAGAGAAAGGTGATTCAATCAAGGCAGAAAAGATGGAGAAGAGTTCCTCTGGTAGCAAAAAGGTAAAATAGGTTCTCATTTTGTCGATCTTGTTGTTGTTAACAGAACAAGCTGATTTCCTCCCCCTCCCCCCTAAAATCTTATTGGTGCTTTATGGCCTAAATGCAAAAAAATATGCTGTGAATGTGTAGAAAAATGCTTCTGAAACTTCTGATACCTTGTGGCTTTAAATGCTTCAGCAGTCACTCCTTGCAGGATAAATTGGAGGGGCTAGTTCATTTTGGCAGTAACCAAGAAAATTCAGAACTTACACTTCAGGTTTTGAAAAATCCAGAATATTTGCAGACTGCTGCTTTAGTGAGCAAATAGATGCAAGCAGGCTTAATTTACATACAGACCAGTCTGTAATTCAAATTTTCGTATCTGGGTGTCAGCACAGCTGGTTTTTTGATGAAAACAGGTAAGAATGTTGTAGTTGTATTTGTACACCACCAAACAGTAGTTCCCAGTTGTAACTGCAGTGCTAGTGGTTATCAGAGATCCGGAAGAGAAAGTTAAAATAATCTCAGAAATCACAGAATTATTACAGTCCTCCTAATCAGATTGTACAGTGTGTACCATAATAAGATATTCCCTGTATGTGTATTTTTAAAGGAATCAAGACATGATAAAGAAAAAACTGAGAAGAAAGAAAAACGGGACAGTACTGGAGGGAAAGAAGAAAAGAAACAATATCCTTTTGCACATTAGTATTTCAAAAAATTACTGAAAATGAGCTTCTTTTTATTATATGTAGCAAAATATGTATTTTTTTTCCTTAACGTTGAATCTACTCATAAGTCTTCAGACAAGCATAGATAATGAAGATTCTTTCAGTCAAGGTAAAATTTTATAATTGGTTTTGTTTGGTTTGCTATCCCCCATGGGTCCTCTTGATTGGTAAAGGATATACAGACAAAACAACCTGAAATCACCCAGGGTGGCACGGTGGGGTTTTGGTTTTTTTGTTTGTTTTGTGGGGATTTTTTTGGGCTGGTTGTGTTTTGGTTTTTAGGGGTTTCTTGGGGGGGGAGAGGGGGAATGTGTGTGGTTTTGGGTTCTTTTTTTTGAGGGAGGGGGATGTTTGGTTGGTTCAGTTTTGGGGTTTTGTTGTTTTTTGGTTTGGTTGTTGTTGTTATAGTTTGGTTGTTGTTTTTTTGAAAAAACTTCCTCCTTATCAGCACAGAGGTCATACAGATGCTCAGATTTTTTTCGGGGGGAAAAAAACAAAACCAGGGAAATGTGTGTCAACAGTGTTTGGTGGAGTTGCATCTTTGTTGCTTCTTTCAGGAAAGGTTGCCATACCAAAACAAAAGTGAATCCCTGGGATCCTGAGAGTCATTCATCAATCTTAATAATCTACCTGTTAATTAAGAGGATCTTTGCTAATATGTTGTAAACTCAACTTTGGTATCCTCTTCTTACTTAAAGAAGAGCAAAGGGGGCTTATTGCAAAAAGGGTCTACTTTTTTTGTTCCGTTTGGTGTCAGGGCTCATTCACCACTGAAGGTGAGGGCACATGTGGAGGGGTTTTAGGTAACAAAGCATGTTGATACCTTGTGCTCTTTGCAGTGTGTTGGTAGTAAAAAGGATGGGAGTTCAGGTTAATGCTTCTTAGTACTATTTCTTTTTATCTTCTTGAAATTATGAAGCTACTTCTGAAAGTAGTCTACAAACTGAAAATTATGAGCGTTCTCTGGAAAGAATGTAATGGAATTTTTTTGACTCTTTGTCCTTTATAGCTATTATCGTCTCATCACTGTGGATGGATCCCAGTTTTTTCCCCATTTCTTTAAGTGTTACTTTGAAAAAAAGGAAAAAAGGCAGTCTTGGTAGATGAAGTTCACTACAGAGCACTTGCAGCTTCTTTAATAATAAAATGTGAAGTTTTGACTAGCAATTGAATATAAAGTGAGGATTGTCATCAGTTAAAAAAGCACAACTGTGTTTTGATGACTGTAAGTAACAAGTGCTCAGGTAAATGTCAGTTGAACAGTAGGATTCATATCCAGCTGTGTAATGGGCTAAACTGGAGCATCTGGCCTGGAATACTGACATACCCACATCATGTGCATAGTGAAGTATGAAAAAGTGCTTTGTGTAATAATACAGTTGTGGAATCTGATCTTATGCTCCTGGTTGTTAAGTCTTTGATAGCATTCTTCCTAATGTATAATGTCTGATTGACTGCATTTATTTCTTGCCTAATTGAGAGATAGTAACATCTTGAAGGGGTTGTACTTCTAAAAGAGTTTGCACCTTCACAAGTGACTACTTGTTTCCTTTTTGTATCCTTAAATTAGTGTTTCACTACTTCCAATGCAGTGTTTATATTAATGTAGTTCTTGCTGGGGAATAAACTAGACTTAAAGAATTATGAAAATAGTTTTATTTCCCCTGGCATTCTTTGAGTTGTGAATGGAACAAAATGTGAAGTTGTGAGATCAGCATTCATTTGAACAACACCTAATTCCAGTTATGTATGCCTTCTTTGCAGGTGACATTGAAATGGGAAGATATCCAGCTGTGACCAGAAATGTATTTTCCAGAGTATAGATTGCACAGAAAATTGTGAATGAAGAGGACCCATCTGCATCTCCTTAAATTATTCAGTTCTCTGCTTTATTTCCCCATGCTAAGGACTTAATTGTTAAGTTGTACATTACTGTATTTTTAACTTGTTGCTTAGTTTCTTACACATTTATTTTCAGTACCTGGCTGAAAGTGTTACCTATTCCATATTTTAGCACAATGTGCTGCAAACAAACAGTTGCCATAGTGCAAATGAGGTTTCATGTGTACATAGTTCCACTTTAGTTTGTCGAAAATACTGCCTGAATTTAGTAATTCTTTCAATTTGGAATTGCATTCTTTTAGATGTTTGAAAACCACAAATAAACAGTTATTGAACCTTTTTGGATTTACCTCATTTAAACTCAGTTTTTATTTATTACTTGGCCTGTTTTTAATCTCAGTAACTAAAAAACAAAAGTTAAGTGGGGAGCACTGTTTTCATGCAATGCTTAGGGATTATTTGTATATTGTGTATAACGTTGACTTGTTTAAAGAAACAAAGAATGAACCCTGTCCCATCCAGACTTAAACCTGTGCTCAGTTGTCCCTTGTCACACCTTTTGTTTGTCATGTTGTTTTTAGATTGATTGGAAATGCTCTCTTCAAAACTGAAATAAATTAAGTTTCAGTTACAGCTACAGGAGCTTTGTATTGCTGAACTTTAGTCTGAAGATTTCACAATGACATTTTTAAAAAAGAAAAAAAAAAGAATTTTTTTATCTGCTGAATTCTACCAGTGTAACCTTTTTTCTAAATAAACAATAGTTTTCTCAATGGGTCGTAAATCATTCTCTGTGTGGTCAATTTATTGCTTTATGAATTGTTACAAAAGTTGGATGTTGGAATTGTGGGAGGGTGGTTCCTGCATGTGCTGAGGGGCCCTCTGCACCTGTCCTTTAATGGGGGGACTGGTTACAGTGTTGTGCCCGCTGTGAAGTGACAGATGTGTCAGGGTTTGCCTTCCTGCATTCAGTTACATTTATACCTTTCTTTTGAGGCATTTGTCCCTCATCCAAGGGTCATTAAAATCTCTTTTTGGATCAAGTATTAATACTGTTAAACACAGAGACTTATTTGTCTCTTAAATATTCTGAGGTTTGGTTTGCTGAGGTTTTGGTGGGTCTTTGTTAATATAATCCAGAGAAAGGGAACTTTAATCAAAAATTGAGCATTCCTGGTGTTCTGTGCTCTCAGTAATCAGATTTAGGATGGGGGTGTGTTGTATTGGTGGCTGTGTTTGCATCAGTGAATGTTAAGAAATTAGTGCTTATAGACTTGATCAGTAAAACTCTCCTGATTAGTTTTGTTCTGATTAGTTAGAGGTTATTTCTGAGTGAATCGTAGAAGATTATAAACCCTTGGTCTGCAGTGCAAGAAAGACACAGACAAATTGGAAAGAGAATTGGGTAAGAGTTATCCAGCTAATTAGAGGTGAGAAAGAACTCCTAAAAAGTAGAGTAGCTAAGCTAAATACTCAGACTTTTAATTAACTCATTAGGGCATTCCAAAATGAAATACTTACATCAAAGTCACTCTAGCTGAGGCTTTGTCTGGAGCTGCAGCCACCAGCCTCCCCATGCTCAGGGCTGTCACACCAAGCTGGGTTAGCCTGGGCAAACGTCACCCCGGGGCCTCTGAGTACCGTGTTCGTCAGGCCTGGGATGTGAAGTCACCATCCCTGCAAGTGTTTGAAAGGTGTGTGGATGTGGCACTGGGGGACATGGTTTAGTGGTGGTCATGATACTGCTGGGTTAAGGGTTGGCCTTGATCTGAAATTGTTTCCAACCTAAATGATTTTATGACTACATTTGAGAGGACTGTGGGGAAGAGCAGAAAGGTCTGGGTGGGTGGCAGTCCTGGCCCATTGTCTTGGGGGAAAACCTGATACTCAGCTCTCATTAATTAAGCTCTGTCTGATGTGATGTTCTAATTGCTCTAATCTGCAGCATCTGTGATGGGTCACAGCTTCAGCTATTCCATAATAAGGTATTTTGCCTCAACATTGGCAAACTTCCCTTGTTTAAAGGGCAGGGGAACATTAAATAAACACCATTTATATTTATTTGCCTCAGATCAAACTGTGGCTCTTACATTAATTTTGCAGGATTTTTTTGGTAATTAGCCTGCTCAGCCCATATTTGGAATTCAAATCCAATATTTGTCGAAAGGCTTGCGAATGATATTAAAAGCCTGCTTCGTGGAGGACACGGCAGGGCTTGCAGCGTGTGCCTGTCCCGGTGCGTGGCGGTCTCCGGCTCTGGCCGTGCCCCCATCCCGGCCACTGCATGTCAGTGTTGCGCCGAGCACGGCAGCAGATCCCACCCCGCTCCCTGTTCCCGAATCTATTCTGGCGTTACGGAATCGTAGAACGGCTTGGGTTGGAAAGGACCTTAAAGATCACCTCGTTCCAACCCCCTGTCATAGGCAGGGACCCTTTCCACTAGTTCAGGGTGCTCAAAGGTCCATCCAAACTGGCCTTGAGAGCTGTGCCAGGGCCTTGCCACCTTCACTGGGAAGAATTTCACTCTAAGACTTAATTTAAACCCGTCCTCTGCAAATTTAAATCTATTCCCCCTTGTTTTATCACTCCATGCCTTGTAAAAAGTCCCTCTCGGGCTCTCTTGTAGCCTCTAGTGGTACTGGAAGATGTTCTATCTCTCCAGCGCCCACTTCTCTCCAGTCTGGACAGCCCCAGCTCTGGGCCTGCCTCCATTGGAGAGGGGGTCTGTCCCTCTGAGCATCTTCACCGTCTATTCTGGATTTGGTCCAACAGGTTCACATCCTTATGTTGTGGCCCCAGCACTGGACACAGTGCTCTAGGTGGGATTTCAGATGGGCAGAGTAGAGGGAGTAGAATCACCAGTGTACTTACGTTATCCCACAGTTATTCCCTTTCCCTTGCTGTGCCCTGCTTTTGTCCCTGCAGCAGGAACAAAACCCTTGTCCCCTCTCCCTGTTCTTGTGGCCCTGACTCCAAACCTGCCTACAGCAGCTGGCCCAGGGCCCAGGCACTGCTCTCCCACACTCTGCTCTGTTTATATTCCTTTAATCAATTTCTGGTGTTGTATCACACCCTTCCCTACTTGTTACAGCATATCAAGCATCTGCCATGTGCTCATTAATTGGTCAATTACTTTATGTATATGCTGAACATTATCTAAAGCACCAGTCATTACCAGCATCATGGCTGCAGTTTGTGTTGTGCATCTTCTATATGCTTTAAGTGCCTTACCCCCTCCTTGCCATCAAGGCTGGGGTGCTTGCCTGGACCCCTGTTAACCCTTTGTGGACCAGGCACCACCTCAGCAGCATTCCTGGGCCCTGTGCAGGTGCCTACTCTTGGAGGGCAGGTCTGTGATCACCCACCAGGTTTTCCAGCCCTTCCTCAAGTTGTCTCCCCTTGGCTTTTGCTTGTTTTCTACTGCTGCCTTCAGCTCCTCCCTGCCTGAAAGAAGAATAAAGAAAGACCTCAAAGCACAACAAAACAGGTGACAGGAGAATCCCCTGTAACTGTCTGCTGGGGCAGGCCAGGTGCCACTGCACATTCTGATTTCAATCCTCATCTGCTGCTACAAATTAGCTCCAAGTTCACCTTGAGGTGTCAGCTCTGCCTGCTTGCTTGGAGGTGTCAACAGCCTCTTCACCAGTGGGAAATGACTCTGGAAAGCCTCTGCTCAGTCTTGGCTCTGCTCTCCCCTGCCCTGTGCTCCACCACTTCCCTGCTCCTGCTCATCTGACTGCAAGTTGCTGCAGAGTAGGATCTTGTCCTCTTGCTCTGCTGTAAGATGTCCTGTTATCCTAAAATGCCACAATGGCATAAATAATTTAGGGCTGACACTTCAATGTTAGAAACAGCAATAAATAAATACTTGGTGTGCACACAAAGGTTTCATTATCCTGCCTGTCGTGTCAGCCCATGGAGACACTGCCACACAGCACATCAGTCTGCCAGTGCCATGGCATCCAGCAAAAAACAGTGCTGCAGGTGCTTCCAGTGAGCTTGATCAGGTCCCTTAGGGAAGGGTAGAGGTTTTACTGTTACCCTGCTGTAGGGTGTGTCTGGCAGCTCCTTTGCTCGGACCCCTCTCTGGGTACCGTGTGCTGTCTGGATGCTCCCTGCCTCACAGGGCAGCTGTGCCTGGGGGACGATGGAAAACACTTTGCCTGATGCTGTTGCAGTGATTGCCCATATTACAAACCAGTCTCATCAGTCACCCTCAGAAATAAAGACAAGGATTCCCAGAGTCAGAGCAGGACTGGGATATTGTGGGGGCAGGGAGGGGTTTTAGCCAAATGTGTCTCCGCATAGGGCACTGTGAAAGTTCGGGCACACACAAGAGGGGTGTTCCCGTAGGGGTGGTGGAGCTCCAGCCTGGGGCTCCTGGGCTGGGCAACATGCAGCAATGGCTGCCCTGACCCTGCTGGAATTAGACCATGGTGAAAGGCCAGCCTGGGCTCTTCCTGCAGCCCCAGTGCCACAGGGGCACAGAGCACGGCTCAGCTGCACGTTGGGCTGTGGGCACTGCTGCTCCTGGGGACATTGTCCTCACTGATACCAGTTTTAGATGTATTATATTCCGAGTTAACATTACTTAGAAATTTATAATATCCATGCAAATATTATCTCTCTACTTAAATACTTTAGGTTAATTAAATAGAGCTATCATTATCCAGATCTTGTTTATGTATTGCTGCCTGCAAAATAGAGCCAATTTTCCAGACTGAAATGATGAATATGAAAACCAAAGACATTTTGTAATTTAATTTTAATATCCATGATGTATTATTATTTTAATAACCATAAAGAATAATTATTTTAAAAAAATAAATGTAGTGATTCTTTGCACAAAACCTTCAAAGGAAAAACTATGCCACAATGATACAGTATTGGCTTTATTTTGTTGTCAGGTGTGCTCTGTACTGGGGGGAGCAGCTGCTATTGGTTTGGGTTTTTAGGCCTGAACTTGAACACTGTTGAAGTCCTTTTGCTCCCGCTGATGACTCTGGAAACTGGATGCATTACTCTGAATTCTTCCCTGTATTATTCCCCCCACAGAAATCTAGAGACAAGGTCATGTTGGGGTGTGTTAGAGCCCAGTGTTCCAGGGCAGTCATTCAGCCCTGCTGCCATTGCTGCAGCCTGTGTAGCAAAGTCCAGGTTTTGGACCAAAGTGCACTGTCCTTGTGGCCAGGGATGCTCTGGATTCCTGACAGCCCCAGCCTGGCCTGGGATTGCAGGACCTGCTCCGGCTCCTCATCCCTGTGGTGACAGCCTGTGTGGGGCCATCCCTCACCCTGTCCCAGCTGGCCAGGCTCTCTCAGCTCCCTGGGTGGAGCTGTGCCTGTTTGCCTCTGCCCAAATTGCCTTCTTTTGCCCAACTCGTATTTATTAGAAACCCCTAACACCTGTTTTGCATGATCTGGTGTTGGTGACACCCTGGTGAGGCAGCACCTCCCCAGCTGTATCCAATGGCATCAGTCTGGCATTGCTGTCTCACTCCCACCCTCCCAGCTCCGTGCTGGGGCTCGGTGGGCACATGAAGCCCTGCTTGCAGTGGCACATTTTGGCAGGTCCATGGGGAAGGGAGCATCTCTTCAGCCCTGTGGCCAGTGCAGAGCTGTGTGTGACAGTCAGGCAGCAGGGAGCCAGTCAACACTGCTCTCTAGAAAAATGCAGCCTGCCCACGTTTGCTTGGATGTTGAGCATGAAATAAAGGTTAAAGGACAGAACAATATTTTTCTCCAAGCCTCCCTGCATTCATTGTGTGGGCACTTAACATATAAATAGGCTCATTTCAGCACGGGCTCTCCCAGGACAAGCAAGGCCCGTGTCCCTGTGCCTGGTGGAGGGGTGGCCCCACACGGAGCCCAGTGTGCCCAGCACAGCACCTGCTCACACCCACACCGACCCGAAACCTTCATCCTTGTATGATGGTTTAGGGTCAGATAATTGCTGTTTATTGCTCTCACTTAGCCCTTGCTTATTCCTGAGCTTATTTTGCTGTTGCTGAAGCCTTGGCTGAGGACACGGGGGTGGGCTCAGCCCATGCCCCACCACTGTGTTCATGCACAAGCACCAGTGGCTGGTAGCAGTTCCGCAGGGATTGGGGCCAGGCTCAAGCAGCCCCATGGTTGGGATCCACCGCTGGGCACTGGATGCTGAGCTGGGAAAAGCACCAGTGATCGCCATGCATGTTTTCCCCTTTTCCCCTGCAGTCAGTGGCAGCACTGCAGGGACACTCCAGCTGTGGGGACACTCCTGGCTGGGTTGCAGGGTGTGCTTTGGCCAGCAGGTACCAAACCACTTGCCCAGGTCCCACACCCACCTGCTCTGCAGCCACACTACTGCCAAGGACCTTCACTGGTGGATAAATACCTGTGGAGCATCCCAGACTGGCCAAGGGGACAGCAGTAGGGAGGGACTCTTTCCCTCCCAATGAAAAGATAAGCAGGCTTTTTAATTTTTTCTTTACAGTTTTATTTACAAAATGTATTAAAACTCTTTGTACAACACCTCATCAAAATGAGGCTCAGTAATTGATGCCCACACATGCAGTTTATGCTTTTACAGCCATTAGTTTGCTTGGCAATTTTTCTGCTCACTGAAGTGCAGTTTCAACGACCAAAAATAGGAACTTAAATTGCCAAAAAAAAAAAAAAAAAAGAGAGAGAGAGAAAATCCCAAACATAAAAGTAAAAGGAAAGAACCCCAAAATCCCCCAAAGCTAAACAAATTAAAAAAATATACCAAAACAAATCATCGTGAGACTACTGCCGAACTTCCAATAGCTTGAAGTTGGTAGCCGGAATTGGTAAGCACTCAACACGTTTTGTTTTAGCTTTACATGCAAGTTTAAAAAATATCGAACCATTTACCAAACTCCCTTCACTGGTGTGAAGCCTCCACTCTTAAAAATTGATCTGATAAACATACATCTTTTATACAGTTTTTAAGAAAAATGTTTGTTTTAAATACAACTCATAACCGCACAGCTTTAGCTCGCCCTTAGTGGGGACGTGATCGCATTCAGAAGTTGAAAAAAAAGTCACAGTTTCATGAAAAGAAAATGAAAACAAAACAACAACTTTTCGTCAATATCTTGTTAAAAACTCGAACAATAAATTATTCTCTATGAGCTTTTAAAATGATTTTATATTACATTTTGTTGGAAATACTTATTTTCAACAAGATTTCTTTTTTTTTTTGTTTTTTTGTTTGTTTGTTTTTAAATCCTATTAAAAGTTCAAATCTATCATCAGCAAACTAAACGCCTAAGGGTCAGACTGGTTTAAATGAGTTTCTTTTTCATTGTATGTTACTGATGAAATAAAACTCTATCGTAAACTACAGAAAATACATACTGTCGATTAGAGGTAATTAGTATGCAGATATTCCATTGAACATTTCCCATGTGATTGACAATATGTTTAAAGGTTTGTGGTTCTATTTTTTTTTTTTGTCTTTTGCTTTTTTTTGTTTTTTGTTTTTAATTATTTTTATTTTTAAAGATGAAGTTAAGTAGTTTCCAGGCAGAGGTTCAAGGCTGAAATGCTGCTGTCTAAGACATTGGATGTGAGTAATAGCGAGCCCCTGCCTGGAGCAGAGCTGGCGGTTTGCAGTGTCCTCCCCCCTGAGAGGCAGGGACAGGAGCATCCTCTCACCAGGAGCCATGAAACAAGAGTTGGCAGGAGCTGATATAATATAACAGTACTAGCAGGACTCATGTTAGATCGCTTACTATTACTCTGGAACTGCAGCTCTAATTTGAGTTACTATCCTCTTCCCTTACTTCTGTTTTACAAGGACCATTGCCGAGAAGCATTAGCTGAGCACAGTGCTAGTTGGGAGAGAACTGGGGTGAAGCAGAAGTAGGCCTGGGAAAAACTAACCTGCCCTTCTCTTGCTTCATTGCTTGATATTAAACAGTGAATTAAAATGCAAATGCACAGCAAGAAAAGAGATATATGGTCTGAACCTAAACAGCAAATAGCTTTTCCTTTTTTTTTTTATTTATTTTAAAAGCCACCCAATGTCATTTAAATAAAGCACCTGTAGGTATGCCTGATGATAGAACAAAAGAAGGAATGCAATATTTTCTGCCCACACTTTAGCTACCTTGTCAAGAAATTAATTTACTGATCTGGAAGCAAGACATGCAGTTCCACAAATTCCTTTCTTTTGGATTTACAGATTCACAGTCATTGACCTTAATTGGTTTTAATGCACAGATTCTCTTCTTCAGGTGTTACACCTTTTACTGCTATACAGAATTGCTCAAATTAGCTGGAGAGATCAAAGTGGCTCAGAAAAAAAATCAAATCACACCACTGTAAGTAAATACTGAAACATCTTGACATCAGCCCATACAAGCAGTGGCAGGCCGGTCCGTGTTCACACGCAGCAGATTTCTGAGGCTTTGTGTCAGGAGGAGTTTCATAATTTGATACGATCAGGGTGGCTGATGAAACCGGCTGCGGTTTGCTTTCAGGACACAAGTTCAGTTACTGTGCAGTGGTATCAAAGAATGGCTTTTGTCGCACTGATTCTATTTTTACAAGAATTTTTTTTTTTCACATACCAATATCTTGTTACCAGTCCATTCCTTTTTGTTTTCCTCTTCGCTTTCTCTTTTTCTCATTTTTCTTTTTTTTTCTTTTTTTTTCTGAATTTTCTTTTTCTTTTCTTTTCCTCTCTTTTACTTCTTTCAAGCAAAGCAAGAATATTTCAGTGATGGTTTGCATTGTTGTGAGTCTCAGAGTCTTCCATAAGGCACTGAAGGAAAAAAAAAATCAGTTTTTCCTATTAAAAGTACATTGCACCATCATCAACGCGTGTCATGCCTGACACCTCGGAGAGAGTACGCCTGGCTCAGGTGGTCCGAATCCATGAAGTAGCCACATTCTCTGCTGCTTTTCCTCTTGCATGCTGTCAGGGTGAGGATCTATAATAAAACCAGAAAGATTTCATCACTGCCTGGCAGCAAGGCCAGGGGAGCTCAGCTCGGGGAGAGGCACAGGCTGTGGGCGAGGGCTAACCACGCTGTTCCAGAGTCATTTTTCAGCAATTCACGTCTACTTCTCCTGCTTTAGAAATCACAAATTCTCATGCAGAAGTTTTTGTTCTATTGTAGATTTTGTAGAGACTTCCTAAGAGCACTTACCTGACCCGATTATAGCTTAAAAAACAGGGGAAGAGACCACTGGCAAGAGAGATGCAAATTCTGATTACAGTGATTTTTAAAGCAATTAACAAAATACTTTGATTTTGAACAAGTACGATGCTGGAGAGAGGAGTTACTCACTTCAGCAAGAAGCCAGCTACCACTGTGTGCAATACAGGATGGTACCAAGCTTACTGATCAGGGGAGAAATTTAAACCACTGATCCTGTGAGACTGCCACAAGACGATGCTTCAAAAGCCCTCTTGCAGCAGCCCACTGATGCACACAGCAAAATAGCACAGAGAGCTACAAAATAGAAAGAAAGAAGAAAACCCAGAGGGTTTGGTTCCCGGCCCGCAGCCGTACCCCTAGATTTTCACACTTTCTGTGCCGTACACGTTGTAGCCTTCTCTGTAGGTAGCGTAATTCTGGGTGTTGGTGGCGGGAGCGGGTTTGAAGTTCTGTGTGTTCTTGGTGAGTTTCATTCGCTTGGACTCGGCCCGGGACTTGTAGCAGAACTCGATCAGTGCCACCATCATGGCCAGCCCCAGGCCTCCCACAAGGATATAGAACACCCCAGCAACATTGCTCAGGCTCAGAGCGCTCGTCTTGTCCTAAGAGAAACGAGCCACGACGTTAGTTTTGCTGTGAGGAGCAGACAGGCAGACAGACAATCAGCTACTTTGCACTTAGTCCTAGCTGGAATAGCTACACTCGTGGTGTTCAGTGTCTGGCTCACGGCCCAGGGCTGACCCCCCATCCCCGCAGCCCGGGGCTGCACAGCAGTGACTGCTCTGTCTTCCACCCTGTGGCGGATGAAACCCTGGCTGACTCCAAGGTGATGATATTTTTTTGGCCACTGACTGCCCCAGGCCTTCGGTGTCCCAGAGCAAACCTGCCTATGGCCGAGCATCCCTGGTGGCAAAGGCACTGTGGCAGAGCTGTGCTGGGCAAAGCAGTGGCTGTGTAAAACAGCAGGTTTTACAGAAGGCTGGGACAAAACTAGTTAAAAAAAAAAAAAAGCCAAACCACTGCACACTTGGTTTTGGTGAATGTAGGTAAAATTGTTGAGATGCTGCTAAACTTATCTCCATGTTTTTTCAACAGTTAAAAAAACCAAACAAACCATCCTAGGAAGATGGTCAGTTACTCTGAGGTCAAGCAGCAGAGCCCTGAGCTAAATTAGCACCTCCAGGAGAGTGAGTTGTGGAATAAAACCAGACACTGTAACACAAAAATCACTGGATAGGATTTGCCTTCCTTCAATACATGTCAGATGGGGGAGAAGCCTGCATTTTTAAAAACAGGATTCTGTAATCAGATTAAATAGAGCTGCAACCCTTTTGCTGCTGCACAGGCTGGCACAGCCCCACCTGGGCTGGCACACCCCACCACTCTGGCCTGGATGGACGGGCAGGTGTCAAAGCAACCTGGCTGTGCCCGGAGAAGACACTTGCTGACAGAGCTCAGTAAAACCAATCTCTCCAGGGAAAGAAAAATTCGCATATAGTTGGAATAAAATATGATCTACATTGCAAGTGTCTGCATTTCATAGTCAGTTTGGATACGGGTGGTTGTAGCAAACAGCCTGTCATACAAACTAAAGATCTTTATACCTCTTTTCAATTACAGTTCCCTCCTACAGCTGCTGTGTGTTCAGATATCCCATGATCCCAAATTTATCTCATACAACAGCTACAGGGTTGTGCCCTAAGCAACTTCCAGTCCAACTGAAATCAATGAAATTTTATTATTGGCTTTGCTGGAACTTGAAATTGTCCTCCGACACTGAGAGGGTGCTTTGAAATTATAGTTTTCTGTTTGAATGATTACAGAGAGCACTTCCAAAGGCACCAGGGGAGTTAGGCACTCAGCTGCGACCGATTTCAGCTGGAGCTGGATTTCTCCTCCTCTTGGTGCCTTTGAAAATGTCCTTCACTCCAACAAGCCCAGCACTTTTACAGTATTTTTCTCCCCAATGGGTCTATAAGCATTAAAAACAAACAAACAAACAAACAAAATCCTGTGTGTTTTCTTTTAACTGAATGGTGTAAATAAACATTTCCTGCAATTCACATGTGCAGCTACTGGGCTGCTCCACTGCAGGAGTGGGAGCTCCCCTGGGGTCTACAGCAGTCCTGCACCAGGCTGGCCAGCCCCGCAGCTTGGCTGGGGGGCAACAGGGCAGTACAGCAGCAAAATGGTTCAAAGCAGTATAAAAAGGAATATAGAACATTTAGGTAATGGATCACCATTAGTGATGTTGAAAAAATCCAGCCAATTTCAAACTGAATTGGGAAATAGGGTGGAAGAGGCATTTTTTCCTTATCAGTGGTCTGTCCTGAAAATTTATGCCCTTAGCAAGCGTGATGTGAATGTTTCCCAAACTGACATGTAGAGAATCTAAGTCATAATTTTGAAACAAAAAAGTGTTTTCTCAATAAAAGTAAAAATAAGATGCTGGCCTGAATAATACACAATAATTGTGCTGAAACGTGCACATTTAAATGAAGACACCAGCTTGGGAGGCTTTGGGGGCTTCTCTTTGCATGTTTTTCTAGCAAAATACTCACACAGTATAACATACTTACAACTACAGTCTGTTACTGCATATAAGAAAAACGCTGTCATGTTCTGAGACTTAAATTAGTTTTTCTATTCTTTTCTTTCAACCTTCAAAATGTAAATAGCAACTTTTGAAAGTCATTCTTGGTATAAACAAACAGTGGGTCAAAATGTGATTGCTAATCAGTACAAAAAGACCTTCAGCGACTGACCTTACTTCCGGAGTCCTTGGCTCCACATTCACCCTTATCGTACCACCATTTGTTTTTCAGCTTGTCTAAGATGCCTTGTTCACTGAGTTTCAATACTGCAAGGTTTACAGGAGTTCTTCACGTGGGAAATAACATAAATAACATTATATTATGTTATTTTATGTTATTCAATCTTTAAACTACTTTAAAACTATACAAAGCGATAAAGCAGGGTTCCTGGCCACAAAGTATTTACACTGCAGGCAACTGGATCATCCCCTTAAGTTAACGCTAGAGCATCTCTACATTACCAGGTCCTGCCCATATCGCTTTGAGTAATCGGCACTCACTGTTAAATGAAGGCAGCAGAAACAAAGCAAGGCCAATTTCCCAGTTTGGTGCACAGGCACTTGCAGTAGCTTTAGGATTCGGCTGGGTTTGATCTAGCAGGACCCTCGTATTGCACTAACAGACAGAAGCCCCCAAACCAGCCACTGTGGCTTCTCACAGTCAAACAGCACTTGCAGCTCCTGGTCCCCAGCAGCCCCCGTGTCCTGTGGGTGTGGGTGTGTGTGTGTGCACATCTGCAAAGCAAAAGCCCCCAGGGTGGATTCCTGGAGGGAGGTTTTGCCAGCCCTCACAGCTGCTTCCCTGCCAGCGGTGGGTTCTCCCGCTCCTGCGGGTGCTGCTGCAGGGGCTGTGCTCAGAGGCGCAGTGCTCGGCTGCACTCCCCGCAGCTGCTGCATCCTGAGCTCCCCCAGTCCAGGGAACTGCAGCAGAAAATAAGCAAATGCAAGACCTCTGTGAAGCAAATTAGTGAATATGGAAACACTTGCTCAAAGTGCCCACGGTGGGAAATGTTGGCAGGACAAAGGGAGCTGCTGACGTGCTGCCAAGAGCCCACAGCCCAAGGGTACCTGTGCTCATCTCCCTCTTCCCTGTGGGAAAGCAGCACCTGAGGAGCTCTCAGTTGGGTTTTGCCATTTTCATTTCCTGCTTGTGTGATGTCTTGGATTTTTTTCTGCCTGCTTCCATGAGACAGACTCCCTGCGTAAAGGACATTTTTCATGCTCCTGCTTGAAAACCTCTGATCCCTGCTCCATGGCTGTGCAGGGCAGTTGGTGGGGAGGAAAAGGCTGGGCCCTTGTCCTCAGTAATGTTGTACCATTTTGCACAGGATAACACCAGGCAGACACATACACCTGCTCTGGGTCCATCCAGGCCTGCTGTCAGTGGAGGAGATGCAGGAGCTCAGCCCATGTCTGCCCCAGCACCAGCTTCATGTCTGGGTCTTGCTGCTCCCTGCCTTTCTCCCACCCCTGCCCAAAGCGGTTGACTCTGCAGAGTGGAAAGAGAGTCAAGAGAAAGCTCAGCATGACCTATACAGAACACCTTAAATACAAGCCTAACTGCACAGTGGAATGTGGGGAAGCATCCCCAGACTGGGAGAGCTCACAGCCTTGAGTAGCAGGAGTGGCTGAGCCCTACCATGCCTGGGGCAGGGCAAGATGATGGAAGAAGCAGCTGGTAAGGAAAAGCCCCCTTCCCTCATCTGCCAACCTCCGAGGTTGCTGTGAGACTGGCGGTGGCTGATGCTGGAAAGTGCTGCCCTCATAAGTGCTACGTGCCCTTTTGGGAGGAGGGCAGCTGCCCCACAGAGCTGGGGACAGGCTGTGCTCAGCCAAACCCAAGCAGCTTGTCTGTGGGGCACCATGATAAAATTGAGCATGTTCAAGAGCTTCTGAGCTGAACAGTCCATGGTCTGCCCCAGTGTGATCCAGTGTGGTGTCACCGAGGCCACCAGGGAGGCAGGAGTGAGGAAAAGCCACTGAGGTGGGGAGAACCATCGGCGCCTGATCCCAGCAATGCCTGCGTTGCCTGCAGAGCTTCCTGGCTGTCCAGGGAGAGGCAGCACCACTCCTTGGTCGGCACAAGGCTCAGTCTGACACCAGCCAAGATTTTATTTTTATAAAATGGCTATTTTTAAGCAGCAGCTGTAATCTAATTAAGTATCAATCAGGGCTGGCAGTACGCGCTCAGCCGGACACAGCCGACGGCTGGCAGTGACAAGCCATGGGGGACTGACCGTGTTTGCTGGCTCGGCGCTGGCAGCAGGCACGGAGCCCCCTCCACCAGCAGCCAGCAGCATCCTAAAAAGCCAGCTGTGCTGCAGCTACACTTACATCCTCCTATAGGTAGGGCTATAAAATATTAACAGGATCAAAGCACGTGTCACGCACTGCAAACGCCCTGGGTGCTGCAAGTAATGCACCTGCCCCGCCGAGTTACACCGACGGCAACCAGCCAGGTCCTGGCCAAGCCACCACCGTGGACCCTCCTGGACAGCAGCGGCTGTGATGAGACCCCCAGTGACACACAGGCAAACACACTACAATCAGCCATGCATGACTGCAATGCCAGTCAGTGAAAGCTGAGTGTCTTCACCTATCACTTACAAGCTCCAGCAGAGAGTGGGGTGAATTATTGTTTAGAAAACAGTGCTTTCATTTGAAATTTCATTTAAAAACTATCCAATTTGGAGAGATTTTATGCAATACATCTCTCTGCTTTGAGAAGCATTGTACAGCTGAGAATACACAAACAATACGAAGAAGGTTATAAACACCTTTCCTCCTACCCGCATATTTTATTGTGCAAATTTCCCCCTCCCCCCAGTCCTATTCCAAACACTATTTTTAATTTGCATGCCTTTATAAACCCCATACGGAGTACCAAGAATTTGCATAACATCCAATACATTATAGATTAGCTTTCACAACATTATACAGTACTGGGAAATGAGGAGGCTTAATATGCTAATTAGGGTGCTTTATATTTTTTTTAAGCCAAGATTGCAGTTAATTGTGCACACGCAACTGCCAAAAAAAAAAAAAAAAGGGAAAAAAAAGAAAGAAAAGAAAAAAGTAGTAAACTAAAATTATCTTAACTAAACAGATGGGAATTTGCCTAAACTGGGATTTTCACTATAGTCTGTCGTGGCCCTGTTTGTTAGGTGAGGTCCCTCAGCCTGGGTAGGAGAGAGGTGATTTGCTCAATCCATCTGTCCCAACACAACAAGTGGAATGGGATGGGCAGGCAGGTGCCAGGGAGTCACTGCTGGCTTCCAGCCCACCACGGCTTTGCTGGTGGAGCTGTCACTATGCCAGGGTGCTCCAGTGCTGGGGGTGCTCCCCATCCTGCCTGGCACGGGGGCTGACTGCAGATGGCTCGTACCAGAGGGGCAGGTGATGTATGGAGGGACCAGGGGAGGCAAGTTGGATGTGAAGCAGTGGATAGCACCTGTGCTCCCCTGCCTTGGCCTGCCCCATCTCTGTAGCACACAGATGACCTGGAAATTTTCCTGAGCAAGCTCCCAACCCCTCTCAGCTCAGCTATTTTGCTGGCTGGGGCACTGGGATGAACATCAGTATCTGAGCGAGGACATCCTCTCAATGTGCAAGAAAAGGCACCAATTTATGGAGCACAAAATGCAGCTTGTTTCATCAAAGGAACAATTTTGCCAGATTCCAGGACATAGATCCCAAGACCTCCTAACTGCATGAGCTGTTTCCTGTGCAGCAGGATTTGAGTACGCTCATGGTGGGAGAAGGTATGATGCCTCTGCAATCACTGGTCCAGCACTTCAGGAATGCAGAGTGAGCATTCCCAAGGTAAGTAAATATACTGGAAAGCGAGCAAGGCTGCTGGTACATTTTCTGATTGCTAATCTCTGAGTAGTTGTGTAGCCTGGTTCAATTTAATAGAGTCAGGCTTGGCTTTGGCTGAGGTCCTGCTGGAAGTGCAGAGGGCCATGTCTGGATCCTGGCATTTTTCTCATGGAGCACTCAGCAGTCCCTGTTGAACACAAATTCTCTGTGCCACCCCTCAGCTCACACCCAGACAGTCGCAACAGTTTCCCTCACGCAGCGCTGGTGCCCTGTCTGTGTGGGCCAGTCTAGGGCCACCAAGTTGCAAAGTGTTCAGTTGGGTGTTGTAGAGGGAAGCGCAGGGCTCTTCTGGGAGTGAGGGCTGCTGGCTGTAGGAAATAGAACTTTCATCGGTTGCCCTGGCACTGTCTGTTTGAGGGAAGGAATGTTTTAAAATCACTGTAGGGGCAGAAGAATGTAGAGACCAAATGACTTGCCAGGGTCCCATGGGAAGGCTGTGTCCCCAGACATCTATTTGCCTCCCTGTCCAGCCCAGAGGATCATTTCCTCAGTTTCTGTCTCTCTCTCAAAAGCCTTCCATTTCCTCATCTTTTTCCTGGGATGATTTTGTGCTTTCCAGGTGTTTTTCTAACTAGGTTGCTGTTGTTGGGCTGTATGGGATAGCCTATGAGGTCCTCAGCCCTTTCCCAGGTGGCTTCCACTATTTTTCATTGCTTTAATTTATGATGGTATTCTTTCTCATCTGCCCGATGTGCTTTCCAGACCAGCCTTCTATTAGTTTGGTTGCTTTTACCAAAGTAAAGCATTCAGAGGTTTGAGAGCTTGTGCTGTCTTGCTGTGTTCTGTACTCTAGGAAACCAAGATGATGCCATTTGGATTGGGATGTCAGCTTTTGGGATGCCACAGGATGGTATTCTTGTGCAGAAACTTGCAGTGCTTTACTTCTTCCCCATAACTGAAGTATTTTGTTGTTTCCTTGTTTGTCCTTTTCATCTAGTACATCTGGCTCATCCAGGCTTAAACACGTGAGGTTGGATGTCTTGGGCAGATCTACTAAACCCTACTAGATTTTTTTTTTTTGCTGATATCGACAAATGACTGGAAGACTTGAGTTTAGAGAAACGGTACTAGGAGCCTCTTATGGGATAGTATTGCCCTCACAGATGAATTAAGCCATCTGCTATGGCTGATTTCTATTTTACAGGCTCCAAGAGAGGCTGCCAGAAACATGATTTTACACCTGGGACAGAGGTGGGTCTTACCGGTGTTTCAGCTGTTTGATTTTGCTGCTACCCTGTTAGGAGAGTCCTCTCAGTGCTGGCAGCACTACCTTCCCCTCTTCAGCCATCAGTTACTGCCAGAAAACTAGTTGTGTCAGTCTTCTTCCAAATTTAAGGTAACACCATCTCAAAGGCAACCTCCTCTTCCCTTTGCTGTGTGGCCCTGGGGCCTCCTCCCGGCTGCCCTTCAGCCCCTCTGGGCACAGGACACGAGCCCCTTTGCAGCCCTTCCTGCAGGTGGCCCTGGGAGACAGGGCAATACTGATGGAGTGAACTGATGTTAGAAGAACAACGGGCATTCACTCATTAAAATCTCAACCCTGAGCTGGCTCCCAGAGCTTCAGGGTCAAGTTCAAAATGTGGGCCACCTCTCTCTCCACATTCAGGGATTGCTACAGCACTTCTTTGCCATGAAGGCTGATCCCGTATGAAGTATGGCATCACTTCCAAGCTGGGTGTGTTCACCATGCAAATATTCCTTCTCAGAAGAAGGAGCTGCTATATGCTCTTTGCAGGCATTTATTGCATTTCTATCTATTCATTATTATCTATCTTCCATTCATGCCATTAATATGGAAAAGAGGGAGCACAATGACTCAGAGGCCATCCGCTCTGCATTCTTCTCTTTTAGATGCCCTCACCTATCTGAGGGATTTCTTGCCTTGCCTCCTCTGACCAAAGCACCAGTCTCAGGTTAGTTGCAGTAAATTTTATCTCCATTGAGAAAACCGGTGACATTATAGTATTTCTTTCTGGCCAGAACAAGTTTGAAGTAGAAGACAAGTAAATTAATCATCAAAGAAATAGATCTTTATTAGTCCCAAAAGTGGGAAGGTAGAAATTCTGCCCCTCTGAAATTATAAATCATAACAGATTTTTAGCAGTTTGATTAATGACCTTTCAGGTTAATTTTCATTATTTCACTGGCACCTATTGAAAGTAGATCACCCCAAACTAGATGTTTTACCTACTGCCATCACTAACTTCTACTGGCTTAAGACAGAGGTCCAGCAGGCTGCAGTCCAGATATGACTGCAAAAGCTGGCCAAAATGTTCTTTTGGCAATTGGGTTCCAGTTACTGGCCATTGTGTTCATGTGCCAGTGCTGCAAACAGGACCCTCCCTGAATGAACTTGGACTGCAGTGAAGAGTCTGAGCAGTTTCTTGGAAAAGCACTGTTAATTTATGAAAAGAACACTGCAGTCTTGCCAGGAAAGGGCCATTTTCCAGGAACTATGCTAGTGGCTTTGTAGCCAGTGTTTGGGTTGGTCCTCACAAGTGGCAGCAGGTGACACAAAGAGCCCATCATCACTACAGGTGAGAATTAGGAGCAAAAGTCACTTTAGGACTCGAGCATCTCACTCAATAATCTGCAAATTTTTTTTCAGCTGTGTCTAACTGGCGTTCAAGTCGCACAAAGTCTCATCAATGCTGCAGTTATGTTTATTACTTACAATCCATAAAGATTTTAAGTGATGATTGGAACAGCTTTGGATAATTCTACGCTCTAATGGATGTAATATAAATGTTATACCCAAACTCAGTCATTGCCAAGCAGAGTGAATGAACATGGCAGGCAGCACACTGTTCCTTGAAACCAGATGAACCATTGCTCACAATTAATTTAGAATTTTTAGATGCAATCTTTCAGAAAAGGGAGCTGCAAAGCAAAGGTGTAACAGGCAAAGGCTCTTCAAAGTCCCATCTGAAGGGCTTCCTCGCAATGGTGCAGGATGGGGAGGGCAGTGCTTGGGCTGCCCTGGAACCTCTCACCACCTGAATCTTACAACTGTAGGTGTTCCTTCACCCATCCTCAGCCAGTTTCTGATGTTCTGTAGAATATTTGGTGTACAGAGTACAATGTGGCATTTTCACAACATTATTGCTTTCAGCACACTGAGAGTCAAAATGTAGCTTTCTCGGGGGTAGAGGGTAAAGAAATCACCGATGAGCCTGAAGCAAGACCAGGAGCTCTCAGCTTTGAGAGCTCCTCTCTTGTCTTGAAAACATCCTTTCCTCACTTGTGTCCAGGGCTGAGGCTCAGGATAGCAGAGAACAAGCTGCAGCAAGGCTGATCTGCTGAGGAGGGATCCTGGCTGGCTCAGGAGGATGTCAAAAGCCTGGCAAGAGCTCCAACCACTGCAGCTTCACTGCTTGTGAGTGGTCCAGGGAGGGCTCCACGGCTTCTGCAGGGCTGCTCAGGCAGGACATTGATGTACCCAGCAGCACCAGGGAGGGATGTGGGCCATCCCACCCAGCGACAGAGAGTCCATTCAGAGATGAAACTGAGAAATATAAAGCCAGTGGCAATGGGGATCCTTCTCACACAGGCAGAGGGATGCTGGTTCCAAACCTGTGGTAAATATGGTCACCAGGAGCCTCGTCTTTTGTTAGCAGGCCTGAGACTTGGCCTCTCATGTATCAAATTCTGCATTTGCCACCATGGGGAATCCTGTGTGGTCATCAACAGGCTCTTGTTCATTTTTCCCAGCAGTACAACAGCAGACACCAAACTCCTCTGGCTGCAGCAGTGCTGTGGCAATGCAGGCACACACCACTCGGGATGTGGTATTTACAGCAAAGCTGTTTCTGTGTCACTGTACCTTAGTACTGCCCACTTGGGTCCACTGGGGGAGGTGAAATCACCGCGCCAAAGACACCCCTGGGCTCCGGCTGTGTCATGCAGCATGGCGCACAACAGCTGTAAATCTGGTCTAATATCTGGCTAGGCTGGGTTTATTGCTGATTTGTGGCATCAGAGCAACAAAAAGCCACAGGAGGCGTCTGGCAAATCTGTCCCTCCTAAGAGTGCAAGATTATTGAAGCATGACATCCTCCCTCTCTGCATCAGAGTGCGAGCCCATAGTCAGACCAAGGGCTGTGCCCCCTTCAAAGGGCTCATCACCCTCCCATCCAAATCCTAATGATGTGAAGGAGGCAAGAGTCCACGGTGGTACCAGGTCTTGGTTACTGCATTATAAGGTGGTTTTGATTTGTTTTATTTTTAATCCCTGTTATTTTTACCTAATCCCTTTAATTTAGGAATCTGACATATTTAGAACACACTCACTTCTGCAGCAGGAATTTTTTTCCTTTGTTGCTTATGACCAGAGCTGTCCTTGCTGGCTGGAGCATCCCTGGGATTGCTGACATCAGCACAACACAACCAACAATGTTATAACATCAAGGAGTTCAGAAGTTAAATGCTTGGGTTTCTAAAATCCATCTCACAGTGTCAGAGAAAGGCAAGTGGATTAAAGTGCAAACAAACAAGCATTTTCTTAATTCCAAAGGCTTCCTAAAATCCTCTCTGGTAGAACTACTAAAAACACTGAATTAATTGTTCCTGTTGGTGTCACAGGCAGATCTCCACTAACTTCAGGGGAAGCAGAGTGGGCAGTTGCTGCAGATATGTGGGATGTGTCACCTTTACCATGATAAAGACCTGAAGGGCACAGGGAGAATGACCTTGAACAACTGCACCATTGCTTGGCACTGCACCCAGTACGGCAGGGAAACCCCTCACCACTACACATTGCACCAAATCACCAGCCTTCCCCACTTGGCTGGCAGGAGGAAGGGGAGCTGATGTTGAATGGGGCCTCCGGTCCTGCTGACTGTAGCTGAGTGGGCCAGAAGGGAAGTGGCCACTGCTGTGCCCCTGAGCCAGCCCATGAAGGCACGTGGCCACACAGGGCACTGACAGAGGCACAAATCAAGCCAGGCACTCTACTTAATTTGACAGGATACCATAAAAATCTCACTAACAACCATCTTGGTATCGTTAAAGTATAAAGATAGAAACAATTCAGGAGATACACCAAATCCAGCATTACTCTCTAGAGGGCATCGCTTGAGGTTAAAGACCCATCTAAATCAAATGAGGCACTTTATTCCCCCAAGCTCTATAAATCCCAGCCTGATCTGTAACTATTGAATGGACTTTTTGTCAGATCTTGTTATTAAAATAACTTCTGGATAGACACAAAACCTGAGGGTGAATGCACTGTCCAAGGGCTCTGCTCCTGCCCAGATCAGATCATTCCGCCTGTCTCAAATTTACCAATTCAGCAACATCTCTGTGCCACAACTTCATATTTTGTGACACACCCATGCGTGAGGGATGGAGCAGATCTTGGATGGAATCGGGCTCATTATTCAAACCCACTATGATTGTTTAGACTACAGTTACCTGGTACCCCAAGGAGGAGTGAAGAGCCCTGATAATGTGGGCATAAATCAATATGGTCAATCACCGTTCTGACTTGTTACCTTCTGTCTCAAAAAGTGATCTTTGATATTCCACACTGAACATTTAATATTCATAGAAAAAACACCAGAGATTTCTTCTTTAAGAAAAGAGCCTTTGGTTGCTCTTTGCTACCATTTCAGACCCATACTTTTCCCCTGCCCTGTGTTATCAGCAGTTGCACATCTGCAAGATTTAACATTTGAGGGATTGAAATGCTTTATGGCTGGGCAGAGGAAGGGATAAAAGTGAAAGCCATCTAGTTTGAAAAGACAAAGAGCTTTAAAAATTAGAAGATTAAAACTCAGCGCCTCAAGCCCCATATAACCCCCAGCCACCTAAGAAATACACTGCATGACGATGGCTGGGGTAGTGCTCAGAGGCAGAGCAATAAATTCCCCAGCAGAAGGATGTTGTTTTTCCTCAATAGCAGAGCCAGCAGCAGTTTTCTGTGCTCAAGGCCCCAGGGCCCCAAGTGCTGGTGAGCAGCATCCTGGGGCTGCAGCTCCTCAGCTGCCAGGGGACAGGTTTTTTTAGTTCCTGCTGAGTACTTGGTAGCTGCAATAGTTCCCTGTAACAGAATTTTGTTCTGGTCTCCATTACTGGTTTTTTTTGTAAATGGTGTTCTTTTGGTCAGTTCAAGGATTCTTGCCATTTTTTTAGGGCAGGTTGGAGCAACCACTGTATCTTTGCAGAGTCTGCTGTGTTTTTCATTGCGGTAACCAGGTATACATTTTCAATTCAGCTATTTGAACCGGTGCACAATGTCACTGTAACATCTACACACACTCTGTGCACACCTGTACAGAGCCAGATGTGTTACCAGCCGAGGCTGCAAGTTCCTGTGCTCTTTGCAGAGAGTTTGCAGCCTATGTTTGGCAGCAGCAGCTGTCTCTATGAAAGTATATTTATGTTTCAAAAGTGTAGCTCAAACAAATTAAACTCTGTACTAACAGGATCATAATTTAATAGAAACACCAAGTGCTAATGCAATAATACATGCCAATGGGATTAGGAAATGCAAGCTGTAACAAGTCACTACAGTTCATTCACAGCAGTGCCTGAGACTGAAGGTACAGATGTGGTGAGGGGTGGGAGGAAGAGCTTTCCAAACAGGGAGGCAGAACAAGGGAGAGCTGATGCTTAATGTCACGCTGAAACCTACAACATCTGAAACAGCAGCATGGATCTTTTCTGTCGTTGCCTGGATGCTTTCTAACCTGGATGGATACGAGCAAGAGACTCAACTTACCTTGCACGTGGGCTATCCCCTCACCTTCTCTTTCTCTTGCCTCTAGACACATCCATTTTTCCCCCCGTCTTTATTTTCCTCTTGAAACGGCTTCTTCTGCGACTCCTGCTCTCGGCTCCTCAGCAGGCTGCAGGGAGGTGCTGCTTAGTCCAAAGGCTACACAAGACATTCAAAGAACAGCTACATCGTGTGTACAAAGCTAAAGGTGTTCAACCCACAGTTACAGTGCCGGCCAGCACAGAGAAATCCATAGAGCAGCACAAGTCCCTGCGTCCACATGAGCTCAAGGCTGAAACACTAGAGTCACTTTGAAGAAGAACAAGAAGAAAAGTATTTACTTTTCCCTTTGTACGTTAAATGGCAGCAGTTACTATTAAAGAGGAAACAGTCAAGCCCAGACTCTCAGGGAGATGTTCAAAGAAAGGGCCCTGCTTCTGCTGCTGGGAGCTCCACTTTCATCTGCTGGATTTCCTTTTTTCCTTTTCCAGTCCCACAGAGCCTTCTGCCTCCACTTTTCCCATACTGATGTTTACAGTACAGGATAAATGACTCATGTAAGCAATTTATGGAAATTAACTGTTAAGCACCACAGGTATTATCAAAAGGAGTGCACAAGTAACAAGTCTTTCTGTAAGATTTCTTGTGGCCATAAAGGCAGGACGTGGTGTCCTGCACGAGCCCCAGCCCTGCTGCACAAGCACATGTCCTTGCACAGTCGGGTCTGGCTCTGGCAAGGCAGCAAAGCCAGTCCTCGGGCTGATAAAGGCTACACAGGCAAAACGAAACAGTTCCCAATTCTCAGATGCCACCAGCCCTGACTCCACCAACTCTTTCCCAGCCTGGGCAACCTGCTTGTCCCAAATTCTTGTTCTGAGTATCCCCGTTACATGCCCAGGAAAATACCCTCAACAGTCTGCACAACAGCAGTGCCATTTCTGCAAACTAGAGCAAGTGCTCTGCCCTTCTTGGCAATGCTCTAAGTGAGATGCTCCAATGAACTCCCAGAGCATTAAGACTTCATTATTGGCACAAAACATACACACTATTATTTCCTAATATGCTATAAAGTAATAGGTGTCAATTAAACCAACATTCTGATGTCTTCTTTTTAAAGCATTATTTTGCTTTGTCACTAATTTGCACAATACAATAATTTCATATTACTTTCCCAGCTCTGAGCATGAATTGGCTCTGTGTTACTGTCACTGGCTCTGACCAGCCATTTTATCTTTTTCCAGCTCATAACCCAGGCCTATAGAATGGGTGACAAGGAAATTCATGATGATGAACATAATTTCAAACAAATTGCTCAAATAAATCGTGCTGCATATTTTTAAGATAGCCATTTCCCCAAATGCTCCCCTTCCCGCACGGCCCCCCTTGGCAATGGTGCTCTTTAGGCGTCAGGTATCATCTAAAATAATGCATAACAGATTTCTTCTAAAAATATGCCACTTAAAAAAATTACACTGCAAATGCCAATGGCTGTGTGAAAATGTATCAAAGCAAACTAGCACACTGAAATGGGGGAACAGATTCCATCTGCTAATGGCCACACTCACAGCTTGGGAGGGCTTGGGAATGCGACGCTGCATGGAGTGTGGCTCTGAGGGCACAACTCAGCCAGCACACCCAAAAGGCAATCCTATGATTAAAAAGAAACAATTGGAAAATCAAGTAGTATTACATTGCATGCCATTTCACAGATATACTCCAAAAGAGATATCAGCCTAAAAAAGAATATAGTAAAAAAAAAGTGATTCAAATAATTAGCAAGAAATCTTGGCATGTGAAGTTGGCGACAAGCTGCATTCAAACATTCTCCTTCCGTGTTGGTTGTCATTAAATGCTACCATGAAGGTATAAGAATACAAGAAATCTATCAACAGCAGAACTATAGAAATTTATCTTAGCAGAAAATTGTTCCTATGCAACTGAATAATTAGTTTCACTTAAGTCACTCAGCCTGCTACTGCTGTCTGCAGCCTTTTGTCTAGTTCTTGTTAAATTCCTATTCAGCCATCACTGAGCTCCAAGATGATAGGATTGTATAATAAACAAAATAATTAGTTTCCAAACTCATAATACACTGTAACATATTTCCTGGAATATGTTTTTTTTATAACTGCTATTTTGTATTCTCTCACAATTGAGAACTCAGTTCACATGTAAAAGAGCATTTGAAGACAGGATAATTTTGCCATGAAACTAAATTCATGCTCATTTAGGAGGGCTAAGTGAACAAATTTTGATGCATGTACCAGAATGTCTGCACCAGCCAAGTCAGCCCACACGTATTGACATACATCCCAGAAAAATTACATATAGATGGAGCACATTCCCCTTCAGACTTCTTAAGTAAGGACCACTACCAAAACTGGGTAACTCCCTTTGCCAGGGCAGGACTGACAGCTAAGGCACTGCAGGGCAGACTGGCACCCTCTGCTCCACATCAGCACTGGCACAGACTGGTAGCACTGAAAACAAGACATATGTCAGCTGAGGCCTTTAAAACAATCTCATTAAAACGGCACAATCTCTTTAAATTACGGATGAACCCCAGGAGCACAGGATGCTCATGGAACTAACCTTAAGCTCTGTGTATCCCAACAGATTAAAAAACTTGCAGAAAGTCAACTGAATACCTTTTCTTCTTTCCTGCTGCAAGACTCAAAGTACTTGTGAAACTGGAAGTCACTGTTTAATTTTCCAGTGTCGATGATGATATGGTAACAAGGGATGAACTCACAACTCAGAATCATTCCTCTCCAAGCACAGGCACACTGCATGCGAGGCCGCAGGGAGGACGAGCACAGGAGGGCATTTTCTGGGTGACTGGGTCCTTTGTGGTACAACGATGGGCACTGGCACAGGCAAGCAGGCTGCATACTTACCTCTGGCTTTCAGTATGAGCTAGAATATTAGAGTGCACAGAGGAATTCAGCTTAAGAACCTGGCACCATCAGTTTACAACAACTCACAGCTGCACACAACCCATCGGCAGTAGGGAGGAGGCGGATGATTGCAAACTTGGGCCAGCAATTTCCCAAGCCTGGCTCTCTACTGGCTAAGCTGAGAGGGCTCTGTCAGCTCAGCCGGTAGAGAGAGCTGCCCCGAGTGAGCAATGGTCCCCACACCACCCCGTGTGACGGGGTGCAAGGTTTGTATCTCCGCCTCAGGCACCTTCACCACCCCATCCACTCTGAATCCCCCCAGTTACCACCTCCTTTAAGGGAAAGAAAAAAAGGACAGTTTTGAAGCACCTCCTCTGAAGGTTCTATAAATGAAGGTGTGTTCATATAAACAGTTAACCAGAGAGATGGGATGAGATGATGAGGGCAACTTCTGGTGGGAGGACAGAGAGGAGAGAGAGGCCAGCGAGACTGCTGAAGCTGTAGTGCCCAGAGGGCAGCACTGGTGCTCACCTTTCCCGAGAGGGCAGGGGCATGGCCTGAACTTGGCACTAGTGGCCAGTGATGGGGGCGTGCACTGCCGGGAAGGCACCTCCTGTCTGCTGCAGCAGCGGCGCATCACTGCCTGCAGCACTCGAAGCCTACAGGACACTACCTCCATAGAAAAACCACTCAGTGACGAAAAAGCCCTTTGACTCACCACACCTCTAGAACCAGCAACTAATCCCTTCTTCACCTCCCTCAGATTAGACTTCTGTGGGAGGTCTTCTCCTACCCACATTCTCCTCCCTGAGGACTTGTGCCAGCTGAGCCGTGCCCTGATAGCTGGTGTCTGTAGCTCAAACTAACAAGCAGTCCTTCATCACAGCGTGTTGCAATAAACTTTGGACTAAACCAGCAAAACACTCATTACTGTGTTTGCTCCCCAACTCATGTTGCCACAGCATCCCTGAATCCACTCCCACCACATTCCCCATGCAGGACAAGGGCTTGCTCATAGACAGTATTGCTCTCTGTAAAAGGTCTTTCAGCACAAGTGAAAAATAGAAGGATGGCTCTGCCCTAATTATGACCATTTTAAAAATCCTTTTTAGTTTTCTTAGGGCTGTAAGTGTTATTGGCTGGGTTTAATTCAATGAACTTGAAGCAATGAAGTTCATTGGAGCTGGTTTGTACAAAGAGTTTTCCTTCATGGAGGCAGCATTAGACAATGAGGTGCTGGATCCCAGGAGAATATTAAACATTTAATATACTGGCAAGTATGACATTATATAAAAATGTTTTGTGAAGGATGAGCAGCAGAGCTAAAAAGCATAAAAAAGCTCATCCTCATCTCCAGGCTGCTGCTGAGCACTGCAGACCTCCAGCTATTGAACAAACCTGAATTCAAGAGCTTTTCCTTCCTTCAATATTACACAGTGGCTTTTGCTAACATCAGACATGACAAGCTGAGCAATTTCCTATGTAGCCAACTGTAAGCAACTCTTATTAATAGAATGCAGCAGTAATTTGCAGTAATTGTCCGAAACTGCGGTCTACTGGAAATATTGGTATTATTGATTTTGGACCAAAGCTGAAGCATTTTTATAAGCAAGATTAGGAGCTATTATTCCCTAAAGAACTGGTTTTAGTAGCTGTAGGAGACTGTCACTATGAAAATGAATTTCAGTACTTTTCAGTATAACAATGTCATTTAAATTAATTTTCTTGGTAATTCCTACACCCAAGGTGACCAACAGTACCCAGCCTACTTTAGCTACAGCTTCTCCTCTCTGGGTTAAAGACTGCAGAAACTGCCACTTTTACACGGTAAGGGTGGCAACAGGAAAGCACATAAGTTAATTTTTGCAATACACAAGCTCATTGAAGCAACTTCATGAATCTCGTTACCATACAGGCTGCGTGGAAGGCTGGGGAAAGCCTCAGCTCAGCAGAAAGCAGAGACAGCGCTGTCACTGCTGTCACTAGAGCCAGATTTGAGTCTACATCTCAATGTCTAACACAGATGCAGGGCTCCTGCACAGGTGTGTGCAGAAGACCAGTCAGTGCCATACAAAACGTGACATTCAAATACTCCTGTTAAAACTTCCAAAACCTGATTCCTTAAGATCAATTTCCAGTTTAGTGCAGCAATACAACTAAACAACACCCTGTTGCAAGTAATGCATCTCATACGGTGGCCAGATGCCATCAGTGGTTTCTTGTACAGTTACCTCACTGATTTGCTCTGCCTAGATCCCACCAACACTGGACTTTCTATCTGTTAGTTAAATAAAGTTTCCAAGCTTGACCAAGCCTGCTGATGATATTAAGTAAGACCGTTTCTTTGAAAGAGCTACTGAGCAAGAAAATGGTTTTTTTTCCCCCACTGCAATTAGCGAAATGGTTTTCATCTGCTTTCTTTTTTGAGTTTGTTTTTTTTTCTTGAGAAGCGAAATAACAGCCTTGCCGATTACTCTTTGCTAAGGTACCCGATTGTGGTGACATTGAGGCTGACCTTGGAGTCACCTCCCCCGCTGCCGCACTCTCCTTTGTCGTACCACCATTTGTTTTTCAATTTGTCCAAGAGGCCTTGCTCATTCAGTTTTAATACTGCCAGGTTAACAGCATTTCTTGAAACGATAAAACATAACTTGTAAGAAAAAATGCACAAATGCTTAGGAAATCGTAACGTATAAAAAAAGGAGCACAAGAGGACAAATTGGCTAAAATTTCACAGAACGTGGAGCTATCAAAATGTCTGTACAGCAAATACAGGGTTAAATATTGGAAGGTGGCATGGAGGATAACATTTGCTCAAAACTGAAGTGTGCGGGATGGGGAAATCGTCTTTGAGAAAAAAAGTAACAAGAACACCACATCATGCAGTTAAACATTCGTCACATATGGCAGGTTAACTTGGCTTTTACCATTTAAATTGAAAAAGCCATTGAACTGTAAAATTAAAACAGCAACAAACAATCAGAAAGGACAACACGAAGAGAACACAAAAAATGGATGCATTAAATAAATGAAACCATAATTTACCGTCTTATTTAACTCCATGGAATATTGAAGATTTTAAACTTTAAAGTTACCTCAAAAATCCACAAGAAAGAAAATGACAACACAATACATCAGGGTAGGTGGAATACTATAACAACATGGATATTGTTATATTATTCCACCCACCTTAATGCTGAGCCTTTGGGGGTTGCTACACCATAGCCCTTGGAATCCAGGTTGCCTCCAACTTTCATGGTGTCGCAGGGTTTGCGCTGCTCGATGTACTCGTTCATCGTCGACTCCAGCAGGAAGGCAAACTTCCCCTTCGACTTCCGCACCCTCGCCACCCCGTCCGCCGTCGTTTTGGTGAACACCGAAGGCTCCGCCGACTTCATGTACGACCACATTTTCTCGTAGACAGCTATTTTTGACCTCTGGGAGAGACAAAAGGAAGGAAATGAAGAGTTGTGTTGGCAAGGGCATGAGATCAAGCTCCTTGGGCTTAGCTGGCTTGGAGTATAATGAAACCCTATAACTGATTAAGGTTAGCAAACAAACAAAGTCAAGGTAGCTTGGAAAGATATACATTGCCCTCTGAACAATGACCAAACCATCAAACGTTTGGGGAGGGGGAAACATACTTCAGACATTTATTTTACTAATTGCCATGTAATTGGCAGCTTGGCAGTCAGAACGAGCAACAGCATGTGCCCGTCCCAGTGTTTGGCTCCTGTTCTGTGCTGGGTTTATCTGCCTGTGTGCTGCTCTGCTACTGAACTACAGGGAGGATGGGAAATCCCAGCTCATCCATCATGGCCAACAGATGCAAAAGGAGTTTCTCCTCTTCACACAAATCCTCAGTACTGTTTTTTTTAATGCTAGTTGCAGCTGGGAAGGACTGACATTTGCTTGTTACAAGTTTTCAGCAAGGCAGGAGTCTGCTTTTCACAGTGGCAGTGCCAGGTCTAGGATCCAGGAGACCATAATATTCTAGTGGCTTCTAATAGTGGTGCTCATTCAAGGGGTATAAATAGTAATTACAAAATCCTTTATGAGTCAATAGTCAAACTTTCAAAATTTGGTCTCACATTTACCTAAAAGAGAGCAAACACGAATATTAGCAATAAACTGAAAAAAAAATCTCTGGTTAGCTGCTTGCCTGTCATCTATATATATTTATTCCTGCTTTCATTGTTTTGAGACTGAGCCAACCCTAACAGCCTTTAGCTTAGCATACAGGCTTTGTAAACCTGGAAATGTGGAGAAATGTGTTACTTCCCCTTCTCCCTCTTCCTCATCAGTAACATTTAAACCACCCTCAGATCGCAAAGCCACCTCCAGCCTCTTAAGCATTTGTATCCTGGACTACTGATTAAACTTTTCTGCTTGGTCAACAGAAGGCAGTAATGCCAACTGCATTTCTTTAAAGGCTAGAAATCCGAAGGATTTAGATAAGGCTTTTGGTCCAAGCTGTGGGCATCTTGAATTTATGTCTCCTACTCCTTGCCAGTTCCCTGTCCACATCTTTCCTTGCAGAACGGAAATCAGGCAGGCAGTAAGTAAATCTAGTTCAAATGTAGCAAATTTGTGGTGGAAAACTGCTAATGTCCATCAGCTTGATGATTGAGACATGTTTCCTCCTCATTCAGGACAATTTAATGCATTTTGAATAATATAATGCTTAACAAAGAGCCTCCAAACACTTCAAAGACTAAGGCCTGCCTGTACTGTTTCTCAGATTAATATGCTCAGCTGGTGTTGCTACAACGGATGGAGAGGAGCACAAGGGCAGGATTTTATTTTAATTATCCTTCCTGATGAGCTGAAAAACAACTGAAAATTGCAAACCAATTAAAATCAGCCCAATCGACAACAGGAAATCAGAGAGACAATACAGCCCAGCTTCAAGAGGAGCTGACTGGGTGGTGGGTGTGAAAAACAAGCAAGAGAAAGAGAGCATCTCCTGGCTAAGGAGGGGCTCTAGGGCTTTGTTTGTCCTGCACTGGGAGGAAAAGGGATATGAGTGAGGCTTGAAATGGGTCCTTACACAGATAAAAGAAGGAATCAAGACTTTTCCTGACTTTCCTCTGCAACAGCAAACACTGAATACCTTGAGATGAGGATGGTGGCTCTGAAGCTGAAGCGTGAGCCTGGCAGTTCAGCTGGCAGGGAGCATGTGCTCGCTGCCCTGTGCTGGCACTGCATGGCCCTGCCCCACCGCCCTGCCAGCCGCAGTGGGAGGGTTTGGAGAGGGGAGTGCTGAGCCCTGGCCCTGCCAAGGAGGGACATCACCCTGGGGCTCTCAGACAGGCACCGATGGGCTGACCCACGGCCAACCCAGGCTGCTGCTGCTCTTCGAGCACGCTGCCCTGGGTCGGCTGCTTCAACAATGCCCTTAATGCATATGAGCATTTTCACACTTCCTCCCTGCTGGGAGCTGCCCAGGGCACTGCCCACGGCCAGTCTGCCTGCTCGGCTTGTGCAGCTCCCTCAGGCAGAATAGTAACATGACCAGCCTGGCCAGCCAGCACAGAGACCGAGTGAGCAGTGGAAAACCTGGTGTGTCCCAATTTCAAGGTTCTCTTCCTTACAGCCTTCATCTTCTTTTAACATGAATAATACAAACACACCTGCCCATTTATATTTGCACATGGGCACCTAAGGGACAAAATCAGCTTTACTCTTTCTACCTCTCAGCAAGCTACAGTGGTGAGCCTTCCAAATTGTGCATGCACCACATATGCTATTGCTTGTTTTCCTCTGCAGAGTATGCCTTTAATTACACAGATAAACCAGAATGTCTTTGTCTTTTAATCTCCTAACTCACACCTGAATACCTGTCTGTAATAAGTTCTTTCATACTCTTTCCAGCTGGCCCAACTACCTGAAAGGAATGGCCAGTACATCTGTGCATTGTTAATAATCACAGTTATCTGATGAGTGCCAACAGCAGGCTCAGGGCTGCACATGGTCCAAACAAAGCACGTTCCCTGCTCCAAGGGCAAAGGGTGAATATCATCATTCATGCTTCAGAAAACCAAATTCCATGACTCAAAACCTGATCTCTTTTCAACTTCAACAAATAGCCTAAGCTTTCTAGTTTGCTGCCTTCATTCAGCTCTTCTGGATGATGTGGTTAAAAATCAGTTCCCATTTCTATATGATCATTGCCCACTTCTTCCTCTGACAAGTGGCATTTTCATAATATCCTGTTATTATCAAATAACATAAATGAGAATAGCAGTCTGACATAGTAGAAGTAGACAAAATGCAAGCTAGAAATGAACAGAGCGTGTATTGACTGCGAAAGGTTAAAATAAAATGCATTGGGATGTGCTGGTTTTGGAGCAGAGTCTGGCTGGGGAGTCTGGTTGAGGAACCACGGGTGTCCTGGGAGAGAGAACCAGGGAGGTGATGGGCTCTGGCCACTGAGTTCTGCTTGGTTAGTGCTGCTTTTTGCAGCCATTCACCTAAATTCATAATGAGGCCAAAATAACGATGAGGCTTCTTGGAGAAAGGGACAGTGGCACCAGAGGAGCTGTGACACTGCACAGTCACTCAGCAATGCTTGAGGGCATTTTCTGCCCCACAAACCATTTTACACCTGGCTCAATGTCACGAAACAACCAGGTGACTAAAGCTGGTCAAAGTTGCAATGAGATGAAATGAAAGATGGTAGTTTGAATAAATACATACATTTTCCCAATTGCTTCAACAAAACCCAACCACCCAAAACCACTTCCAGAAACAGGAAATTTCTTTCCTTTCTAACTATAAAGCTGCAAATCCTATGCTGAAAGAAGTTTCTCACCCATCTGTCCTCCTCTGCAGACATTTATGCCACCCCTCTCAGTCCCCTCCAGGAGTCTGACACCCATAAGAGGGGCCAGACTGCAGAAGCAACCATAGGGAAAGGATTTACACTCCAAAATAAGGTAAGGTCTGACAGATCTGCACTGTCACTACAGTTCAGTGGCAGTAAAACATTTTCTCTCTCATTAAAGTGTTACTTTTAAAGAGATACTTAGGAAAAAAAGCTTAAAAGCAAAGATTTAAACCAATTCAAAGCCCATAACTGCAGTAACTCCCTATGCTCTGCAACTCTTATTTCATTTCTTTGATATTACTCTCCAGAAGTCCGCCACACACATTTCCTCAGGATTTCAAGGGGATATTATTATAATTTTTTTCTTAAAAGCAACATTTTCTGTGTTTCATCTAGGCCCTGGGACACATTAAAGCGTCTTTTCATTATCACAGCCTTACTGCAGATATAAATAGAGCTGGCCTTTGCTTTGTCAATACTGCCTTTTTTTTTTTTTTTTTTTTATTTGGAGAGGTTTATGCAGAAATATGAGGCACAAACACCCTCAGCCAAGGGTGCAGGCAGCTCCCTTCTGTGTCAGCAGAGCCAGCAGCTCTCGTGCAGAGGACTCACTTCACTTGGCCTGTTACTAATCGGTACCTCAATACACATTGCTTCTGGGTAGCAATGCATTCATTTGAAAAGAAGGTGCCAATTCAATCAGTCCACAATTTTAACACTGTCTTTGATTCTAATTCTCCTAGTTTTCATGTGTGGTTGGTTCCAGTGGTGAAATGAGAAATCAAGCAAACACATAGAGTGTGACAGCATCCAAAAGCATGGCTGGCTGGGGCTGGCTGCACAGTACAGGCAGTGGCGGAGGCAGCTTTGCCTCTCAGTTGCAATTGTTTATTCAACCACCAAAAACCCCAGCACTGTGGCTCCAGCTCACTGAAACCAGATGCCTTGGTTCACTTCTGCACATCCCAAATCACCTAGAGATATACAGCAAACCTCAGCACATCTTGGATGATTCCTTGACATTGGTTAAATTTAGCTCTAAACTATCTTTGTGGCTCTAAAATATCTATTTCTTCTCCCATTGACCGAATTACCTTTCCCTCTGCAGACATCTGTCTCACACTTCTGCTACAGGTGACATTGCATCACCTCCACCACTACTGAGTACCAATGAATGTTGTATTTGAAGGAAACAGCATTTCTGCTGTATAGTTAAAGTATGTTACAGGGATGCCCTTTGCCTATTTTAGAACATTTAGCCCTCCCTGCCACCTTCTCCACAACCTGCAGATCTTCTTCAAAACGCCTGCCTCATGCACCCTGTTGGGATATTTTATTAAAATGACCAAAATGGTCCTTTTACAGCAGGCACCATGAAATGATTTCCCAGCAGTCAAGCTCAAATTTTTCTCATATAGATGATGATTGTTCATCATCCAGTCATGAGCCTGATTCACCCAAATCAATTTTATGTCTAAAATCCATTTATATATTCTCCCTTTTATACTGTTAAAAATGTTAGATTATACTGATGTTAGCTTTTTTACCTCTGCCTTCAAAACTAAGAGCGATAAACAAGCTTAAAAAAAAAAAAGAAGGAGAAAAGAATGAGATAAGGTCTCCCCAATAATCCAATAGCTGGGCTGTGAGGAAGAACAGGAGAACATTTTGTGATGGGAACTATCAGTGTAAGAAATGGAACAGGCATACCAGAGACAGAGAAGACCCACAAGGAAGCCAGTTACCAATGCCTCGTCTCACCACTGGGTCCAGGTTACATAAACTTTAATATACTTTGGAGTAGGCCAGCATGCATGGAAATGCACTAAATCCAACAGGGAAGTGCAGCAAAATAAAACAGCGCCTGGACCATCCTGACCATGGCACCCACACAAAGGTATCAGAGACATGGATAAAGCATAAAGCAGCAGACTTAACACACTCCTCTCTTACACCAGCAATATGACTATGTTATAGCTCTTTAACAAGGGAAATTTATAGCCCTTAAGTCAGACAGATGTTGCTGATTCAAAACACAAAGGTCTGTACTAAACCCAGTGCAGGTATTTAATTTGAATAATATATGCTGCCTTTATATGGATGCACACCTCACTGGTATGAACTCAGGCAGTTAAGTGTGAACCTTAGCTTCATTATCATCACTCATTGCTTTTCTTCCATGTGTGCAATTAGCTCTACAGCAGCTAATGAATCCAGTAGCTTATGAACCATTAAAAGGCAAGTTACTAAACAGGAATGAAGGACTGCCAGAGACTGGCTTGGTAGCACCACTGCTGCTTGGCTTGGCCATCACTGAGATCCATTGGGTTCAGGAGGTTGCTTGAACTTTCAATACGGCAAATTGCAATGGAGTGGCTACCACTGTCTTAGTTGTTTTGGATACTGCTCTGATGTGATGCCTTTCCACTCCCTGCCAAGCCTGATGTCGAGTCACCCCAGCACAGTTACCTCTGGGAGGAGTGACAGACTGTGGTGGGAGCCCCCAGCCCAATCCCAGCTCTGGAGTACATGGAGGTTGGCCTAATGATGCTACATTAGTAATAAGCCCATGATAAATATTGTCAGTAAGGTACATCTGCTCGAGATTTCCAAGCTCTTTACCGAGAAGGTAAAAATAGGTCTCATGAAGGCCAGAGGGCACCATTAGTCCCCTTTCCCCAGTGTGGACATGAAAGCAGAGATGTCATTTACTGAAGGTCATAGGGCAGAGTCTAATAGATCAATGTCACAGCTTTTAGCCACAGATAACTTGTGATGCCAGCAATTTACTTACCTATATGGACAGAAAAATCAATCCCATCATTACATCAATCTCTTGCTTTTATTACATTCTCGGCAGAAGAAAGTAGGTCAGATGCCATGAGCATGCACAGGGCATTTCTCTTCTAGCAAGGCCAACCCTCAAATCTACCGAACTCTACCCCCAGTTTATGAATTCGTGGGATGCCACAGACAAGCAAGGTTCAAGCATGTGTATGTAAACTAGTCTGTGTGTTTGCAGGAATACACAAACCTTTGAGACCATATGCATAAATGTAAAAGAAAAGGTGACCTGACGACTAATAGTATTTTGCAGCCAAGTTTGCGATGGGAGATACTGTCATATTTGTTTGTTGTTCAAATTGTAACTTATGCTTTAGAAATGGCATTTTCCTTTCCCAGTTGGGGCAAATGAAGCCCAGAGAGTGAAAGGATCAGGCCCAGAAACTCCAGGGCTGCAGAATTCCTCTAGGATCCTCTAAGATGCAGACAACCCCTGCATGGGGTGGAGTGATGGGGAATCCAGCAGGGAGTTGGTGGAGGTGGTGATGGTAGTGAAGGAGAGTCCATGGCAGTGCTGCCCACCCAAACAGCTGGGCAAGCAGCCTAAAAAAACCCTTTCAGGCTTCAGCATCACTAGCTTTTCCACACCTGACATACACAGTGGCCTGATTACAAAAGAAACTATCTTATAAAAGTAAGATAATATTGTAGGAGTTGTCTTTTGGGACTTTCTTCCTGTGTATCACAGTCCTTTTGAAAGTGTGACCTCTGGCAGCAGGCAGGTGATGTGCTGTAGCTGCTTTAACAGGCATCTTTTCTGGAGCGAGCTCCGCTCCTACAAACAGACAAGCAGAGAGTCACTCCAGCTGCAACCAGACATCGCTGACATGCCAGTAACAGCGTGAGCAGCAGAATGTAAATCAAGATTTTAAGATGCCCTTTCCTGGCACAACACTGAACTTCAGAATATATTCATCTCCTTGCTTTATTGCCGCCATCCATTCCTCCTCGTTGCAATGCTGATTGGGAAATTAAAATGAAAGTCTTTACCAGAGACAAGCTGCCTTTGTAAATCCTCTGTGACTCACGGACACAGCCAGTGCTCGGGCAGCGCTTGCCCCTGAGGAAACACTTCCAGGGGGGATGATGGGCTGGGTGGCACATGCGGAGGATCCGGATGGCTGTGCTGGTAAGCCTGTCTGTCTGTCTGCCTGCCTGCCTGGGGAGCAGGAGCAGCACGCACTCGAGCTGGCCGGAGGGAGGGTTACGTCAGCCTTCAGGCTAAGGGGCATCTTTCCAGCAATGACATATTCAGCAGAGTTGCCTTGTCTGGGCAACTCAGCAGCACACCAGCCCTGCTCTGGATGTGGCCCGTAATAAATTAACAGAGAACGGCATTTCCAGCACATGATCTGAACACTGTCAGGTCTAATGAGTTTTCAGCTCCAGACAGAAAAGACCAATACACAGGCAATGATGGAGAAATCCCAGCAGACTGCAAGAGGGGATGTTTCATATTCACATCATTAGAGTTTCTAAACCATCATGTATTTTCTAATTATACAAAAGTAACAGTCGCAGCGCTGTAATTTATCAGCACCCATGTATTTTAAATGGATCCCTAATAAGCATGGACTAATGTGACACAGCAGCATTACGTAAAGTAGGAGAGACTTGAAAAACCAGGGTCCTCGCTGTCTTGAGCAATGTCATTATCATTATCATAGAGCTGCTCTCCAAAAACTAGAGCATTCAAACAGCAAGCGATTTTCCCCCCAGGCACTCTCTGCTCTGCCTCTGTGGTGCAGACACAGTTACAACGTTAACCCACTGCGAGCTGCTGTGCCCAGCTTCACAGGGGTTACAGCCTCCTTGTGCCCAGCTTCCCAAGGGCTACAACCTCCTTGTGCCCAGCTTCCCAAGGGCTACAGCCTCCCCGTGCCCAGCTTCCCAAGGGCTACAGCCTCCCCGTGCCCAGCTTCCCAAGGGCTACAGCCTCCCTGTGCCCAGCTTCCCAGGGGTTACAGCCTCCTTGTGCCCAGCTGCCCAGGGCCTACAGCCCCACATATGACCTGATCCCTGGGACCCAGCTTGCGACTACTGGGCAGTATTGAGACAGGTGAACTGGTAAGCCTAAAGCACAAACACAAGCAGAGCTGATAGACAAATGCCCTCTGTTTATTGAAGATAATGGAGACATCTATTCAAATATTTGTTATTAAGTGTTGACTGAAAGTTTTGCTAAATCCTAGCCTGCCTGCTGAAATTAGTAAAACAGTTCAGCCACCTTAACCCAGCACAATTCAAAGGCTTCCTTTCCAAGGAGTGGAAGATGGATGAGCTGTTAATTTTAGTTCCCATAAGGATACATTTTCCTCTCCAATCTATAGCCTTAAAGACATTAGATCACTTCATGGGAAACCATTTCTTTTGTAATTATGTCACATTTGATTTCCTGCTGCCTTTAAAACTGCCTGTTGGCCATGTGGCAGAAAGGAGGTTCAAGAGATTAAAAGAACCCCACAAGCACACCATCGATCATCCATGCTTTGGGGAGGCTGTGATCTCTCTGCACTCATACATTCACCTTTTAATATTTCTGCATACTCCCATCTACATCAAACGGGGAAGAGGGAGAGAATATATGGGTGAATAAAATTTTCACACCTTCTGTGCTGAAAACCAGTTAAACCACAGTACTCTTTCTGACTAATTGCTGCCACGTTGCCTATCAAAGATCTATACAACTAATTTTTTAATCTATCACTTTTCTGTGATGTTCTGTTCTTTAAAGCCCATAAATACAATCACACTTCAATATTTTTGTCAGGAATTTGTTATGATAACTCTGTTGTTTTGCTGGATGTCAGGAACATAGAAAGCTTCAAACTGCTAATCATAGTTTTACCCAAAGGCAAAAGCAAAGAATCTGTATGAGTGCTGTGCTAGAAACAAGTCCTTCATCTTCACTAAGCAAAATAAATTTTGAAATTAAAAATCAAAGAGTTTAACTACAGATGAAACCCTTAGAGCTGCACGCACAGAGTTCACAGTGGTGTTTTTAATAGGCTCTAATGATGATCTCAATATCGTTTGATTGCACAGAATGCATAACAATCACACAGCAGCTATGGGTGTATAATCCAAGGCTTTTCCTTACCTAAACTGCTTGCTGGTGGAATTTATTTCAGTCTCATCTTCACACAACCTTATCATCAGAGGAAAGCAATGAGCTCTTTAACTTATAATGGGCTGTAACACACTAGTGCTTCTGAATGCTTTACAGTCATAATTCCCGCCTCCCTCCTGACGGCTCCGGGATGGAGCTGTGCTCCTGCCTGGCTGCCTGACCAGGGCACTGACCTTGCCCACCACAGTCTGCCCGTATCGAGCACCCTGAAGGCACCTGGAAGGGGAATTCTCTCTGTGTGAGCCCGGACAGACCCACTGGTGCCACCACAGCCCAACCTCAGGCAGCCTGACACAGAGCTCTGCTGAACAGGAGGGGAGGTCTGTGTTACCCCAAGAGCTTTTAGTGGAAGTTAATTCAAAATCTTTTTGATGGGTTTAAGGAATGTTTTCTTTTAATTTCCAAGGAATTTGGAGTCACTCTGTTCATTTGTTCTTTCGCTGGTTTTTTTCTGATAAATTTTCATTTTCTGCTTTGGTGCTAATCTGTCTGCTGTTGTTTTCTTTGCTTTTGAAGAAACTGTTTTCTGTATCAGCTTTAGTTTTACCAGCTAAAGAACTTGTACTTAAATTTCTTTTCAAGAGGTACCTCACCAATCCCCTTATTGTATTTACATGCTTTCTCTAGGAGCTATTTCCACATCAAAGCACCTTTCCTCAGCATGGGCAACCAGAAATTCAAAACCTCTTGCCAGGGCATCTCCTGCTTTTCTATCTGCTCCTGCTGAACTACTCTGACCAAGAAGAGACAAGAACAGGTGGCCATCCCTAACATGACTTGCTGTGTCTTAAAAGCTGTAGTTTTTAATCATATTTTATATATATAGAAAGTCCAGAAAGGCCTCACATATGAATGTGGTTTGGAAGGAACCACTTTTGGAGAAAATGAACAACTGTAAGAGCAGGAACCATCATGCCCAGAGGGTCTTTGGCCTTTCTATTGAAATTCCTAACAGGCCTGGCAATTAATGACATTTCCAGGAGAAAAAATCAGGAACTGACTTCAGGGCAGCAAGTCATTTCACCTGAGGCATGAGAGAGCCACTGGGTAGCTGAGTTGGTTGACTGGGGACATCCTTAAACTATTGCTGAGAAATAAACAAATAAAAATTTCTACAATAAAACAACATTCCCTTGAGACCTTCTTTTTCCTTAGTTCTAGTTAACAGTGATTAACTACATTGGTAATGGTGTGGTATGAGCTGCCTGCAACTACACAGAAAAGGGAGAAGATCTTGCTACGTGTCACTTACCTCACTATTCCCACCTGTAGAGCCTGATCACATCAGATCAAGCCTGAAATTTCAGGTTCTCAGTGAAGTGTACCAACAGGCCAGCTGTGTTTGTCAATGATCAAATACACACTTGGCAAGTTATTTTGCAGAAGCCTCTTAAGGCTCATATCTGTTATCAATTAAGCCACCACAAATTCATGGGTAATTTATATTTCTAAATGTCTGCAAACATGTTCTATTTCTACTGAAGTTCAAATACAGCCAAGTTTATACAAGAATTACTAATTGGTTGCAAAGGTCATGCCTTTTGACTATATACATATTGGAGGTGAAATCTACTAAATTGTGGTATTATACTTAGTCTCACTGCTGAATTTAGATTAAATGGTGTCATATTGATTTGATAAGCTGCTCAGATAAGATGAAGCTTTAATTGAATGTATTAGAAGATGTTAATTCTAACAGATACACTCTCAAAAGCAGTAGTTTAGTGATTTGAAACTGCTTTTTTGTACAGGCCAGTGTTCAAGAAAGAGAAAAAGGTATTTTGGTATTGTTAATCTGAGACTGCATGCTAACAAATATCTATGGAGAGGTTCTTTCTCTTCCTTTCCAGTATGGATGAGTGCCCTTTCAAAGCCAAAAGGGAATTGATGTAATCTATTGATTGCCATTTAAATGCCTTTATGAGCTAATTAGTGCAAAATGTGAAATGTTTCTGAACAGAAACAAGCAACAACCATGAAAACACAGGAAGGTTCCTTTGATTCTCAGATATACTGGGAGTACAAATGCCCTTATGCAGAGAGTCACCAACAAGTGAGAAGTGTGAATAGTGTCTGCTGTGGAACTGTTACACCAGAGCGGCTGTGGCTGGAACGTGAGAGCAGATCACACGGCCAGCAGTGCCGGTGCATGCCCAGAACAGCAGTGGTGTCTCCAGCTTAGCCTACCTAGCTGGGACAGCGTCTACCCGGGAGACACTGCGATGGTCAGGGAAACCGCCAGGACTCTAAAATAGGTCACTGGCTGGAGTCTGCCCAGGTCTGAAGTGGCTGAAAGTCATTACCATCTGTTCATCTGAAGTGAGGGGTTGGTATCGCTCCAGTGTCAGGTATTCACAGGTATTTACACTGCAAAGGAGACCTTCAAAAATGATCCTATCTGGAAATGGGGTTGGCAGAAGGGAACAATGGCCTGAGGGCTCTAAAGGAGCTCCTTCCAGCACACGCAGACAACATGGTACGGATCTGAAGCTCTATGATGCATCTGGAGGCAATTTTTCCTTTCTGTTGGCACCTTTCACTGGCCAAGAGCAGCCATTAAGATCAGTATCTGACTATTATCTTTGAGAAACATTTTAGCCTTACAGCTCTAGAAAGAGATAGTTACTGTTCTTGGTGCCTCTACACAAATGCTGACCTCCTCATCACAGACAGGTAGCTTCCCCCATCTCTAGGGAAGATTATTTACACATGCCAGAGCCAGAGTGTGTGTAGATAAGCACGGGCAACTGGTGTAAACAAGGATTGCACTAACTTCCTCATGCAGCTTTCCCTCAGTTAAAACTTCCTTTCTCACTGGGTAGCTGATCCTGAACCACTCAGCCAACTGCTGCTTAAATTGGCTAAATGCTGGGGGTAAATGGGTGCAGGAAGATATTCCCCTTACACAGGACAAAGCATCACCCTGTACCCAGGAGAACTCATGACTTTTTCTGACTCAGAGCACTATCACTCCCACTGATGCTCCAGTAGCAGTGAGAAAAGATCTGCCAAGGGAGAACAAATCCCCCAAAACATAGAGAGGTGCAGTCTGCACTGCAGGACCTCAGAAGCCCAGAGTGCTCTAGGAGTTATTTCAAATTTCAGCCCTCATTACAGTCTTACTAAGTAACTAATAAAGACTGTACAATGAAGTATTTATGTGAAGATACACATTTAGTCTAAGTCAAAGCTTTTGCCCTTTTCAAATCAACTGAAGAAGACTCTAATTACAACACTTCCATGGCTGCATCACACTATTCAAATTAATTACTCTGCAAAAGTTAATACAACTGCTATGTTGTGTGCCTTGAGAATGCTGAAGAGAGAGAAGCACCACTTAGGGCCCATTCTTCTTCCCACTTGGCCCATCCAGCCTCGCTCCACACTACCAGGGCTCTGCTCTCCTCCATCCCCATCCGACTCCTCCCCTGGCCTGAAGGAGCTGACAGCTCCTGACAGATCAGCCTCATTTACAGCTCTACTTTCCCCAGCACCAGGAGAATCACAGCTCATCTCAAGACTATCAACGGCACAACAAAGTATTCATACATTTACCAGACTTTGTATCCTTTACACAAAACACTCATTCCTTTGATCTCTCCATGAGAAGGGATTTCCTTGTTGTGTCAAACTATTAAGGAAATGAAGAAGCACCCCTACACAAGCCCTTTTTCTGTATTAACGGTAACAAGATATTCAAAAGATGATACTTTTCCCTCTAAAAACAGTATAGGGACTATAAAGAGCACCAATATTTCTAATCAAGTTGTACTACCTCTTCTGACAGGTCCACTCAACTCATTTTTGTTGAGCAGATAATACTGCCTCAGGCTGATAATTAAATGGAATAAAAATTTTTATAGGCTCATGTCACCCTTACAAGGTCAGTGTTTATCTCACAGAATTTAACACAAACAGAAGCCTTTGTAATGTACCAGCTACCACAGTTAATTAAGAACTACTGAGCAGCTATTTTAATATAAAGACATTACATGTAGGTAAGGCAGAGTACAGAAGCTTCATAAATTACCTTAGCGTTCACTTCCATCTTCACATCAGACATATGTGTGTGTGTGGTCATGTACTGAAATTTTAAGTAAATCCAAGGAGCCCCCAGTATTTATTCAAGGAGCTCCCGGTATTACATCAGCCTACAGCAGCAAGGGTTTTTTTGTCTGCCCCCTCCCTCCTGCCTGCACCTGACCAGCATGTGTGACAGGCAGTAATTAGTCCTGCAGCACTGACCACTTTCCTGTACAAAAAAGTGTTGGTTTGAATGGCATCTGATTGGCACTGCTGAGAGAGAACCAAGAGCTCCCTGACAGGGCTGAGCACTTCAGTCTGCCCTTGGAAGGCCAGAAATAAGAGCTTTTCAGGACAACGTTTTCGGAGACATAGAAGTGGTCTTAGGTCACATTTAGAGTTCTTAATGCCCCTCACCAAACTCTCTGCAGTTCAGCTTGTGGCTTGGCAAGAGGAGAAAGGAAGGATGATCTTACATAAAAGCGTACACTCCCATCTATGCCCAAATGTTGCCAACCCAGCATTTCTCTAACTCAGGTGAATATACATCAGTGTTCTGGGATGCAGTTTTACCCCTGAATGCCTGACAGAGCCACAGCCAGACGCTGGTGAGCAATGAAGGCACAGCAACAACAATGGCAGCAATCAGTGCACCAACAGAAATGAGCAGCCACACAAGCCTCCCATCCCCCTTTCATCCTGGCAAGTGAGCACCGATGTCGGATGGCATTACCGGCTGCCAGCTGGGCATGCAGAGCAAGTAGGTCAAGAGCATCACTCCTCACAAGAGTTTTCTCTGCTCTCTATTGTGCTAATGACTGCATTATTGCTCATCAGACCGAGGTTGTGAAACTGGTGTTACAAAACTTTCCTGTGATAGCAGAGGTCAGGTTTTCCATTGTGAGATGTTTCAGCTTGAGCAAAACCGCTCATTTTTGATAAAATGCATTTTGATATTAAAATCTGCACTCAGGCCTGTCCTGATTGCACAAAGCAGCTTTCACCAGAACAGCTATTACAGCTGGATAAACCCAAACAACTGAAAACCATAAATAAGGCACTTACAGTTTAGAAAAACTAATGGAGATTGAACAGACTTACTCTAAAGAATTCTTTGGTTGAACCTGAATCCAAAGTGCCATAGGCTATTTCGGTTTGTTTAGCCAGGTCCTCTGCACTCTCTATGGGTGACACCATCCTTTCCACCGTAAGGAAGGCAGCGAGATTAGCAGTGTAGGAAGAGATAATGATGAGAGTGAAGAACCACCAGACTCCTCCGACAATTCGCCCTGAGAGAGATCTATGGAAAAACACACATCATCAAATTGCTTTGAAGTCATTCCATGATTTTTTTCTTCTTCATTGAAAAGAAATTCACATGCACAACCCTTTCATCCAGATCTTCCAGATATCTGTGAATAGGTGGACTGTGAGCCATCTCCTGATAGCCTTCCTCAGGAGAGAAAACTTGGAGCCCACCTGCTGAAAATCTCTTTACCTTTCAGTAAAAACAAGGACAGTCAATTAAGAAATACTCCATTTGAGGCTTGGAGAGGAACAAGCTCTCCTGACTTCCATGGTTTGTGGGAGAAGATGTTTGCCTTCTCCACGTGCCCAGCCTTTCCCTGTGCTGGACTTGCCTGCTGTGATATGCTGGCATTGTGTCTCTGGGGGCTGCCCAGCCCTGGGGACACAAACACACCTTTCACTGCATTGACTACCAAAATGTCAGATACAGTAAATTGCAAAAAGGAATCTGAGCAAACATGCAAAGGAATACATCAAAAATGATCCAGTACCCTTGTCTCATTGCAACCAAGCAGGAATTACAGACTCAATCTGCATATTGAAATGAGGAGGGGGGCTGGTTTGGTTTATGTTTTATGTTAATTAAAATTTGCATGTTGCACTGTTCCAAGTCAAGCATATTCTTGCTTTATAACCATCAGAGCAATGGAGATGGAAACAGAAAAAAATTAAATGTGTTTCAGTTTGGATGAGGTTTTTGGTTTAGTTTTTTTAAAGGGATCCAGCAACAACTAAAAAAGATGCCTATTTGCAAACATGTAATCACAAAATGCCTAATAGTCAGGAGGTCTAGAGCCTGTCAGTAAGAACCCTTGAAGCTTTACAGAATGATCATCATGCTCAAAGAATTTGCTCTGTGCTGAAGGATACCAGTGCCACATCACTCAGCTGGGTGGGGAATTTCACTGCCATGTACAGTGCTCATTCTTCAAACGCAGCATGTTGACCAAGAATCATCTGAGGTGCTGAGACAGGGCTATTTCGTGTTTTCCCTTAGCTCTACTGATACCAGTGGAGGAAGAATCAATCCTGGACACATCTGTGGAACCTGGGTGCTGTAGTCCTCAGTTTGTGTGAAGAGAAGTAGAAAGCAAGAAAACTCTTACCTGTTTATTTGTTTCCTTCAAGCCCCTCAGTGCCATCCCCAGACAGTGGGTACAAGTTGTCCTACCAACAGATGGAGATAGGCAAAAAAGCAAAAGTCTCGTGACATGCCCCCACCCCACCCACACAGGGGGGTTTGCTGGTAAACTCCCCAGTCTTGGCCAGAGCCTGCGATTGCCTGAGCCACTAAAAAAATGCCATTAAATTACTAAGAAAAGAAAGAAAGAAATAAAAATTATCCATCCAACATTAAAGAACATACCAAAGAAAAAAAATTGCCAACACAATAAAAACAGAGAGATAAATGTGAAATAGGTGAGAGGAATGTGGAGAAAAAACACAGAGGAGAAGCACTACTGTTCTCCACTCTCCTCTGCCCAAGGAGCTGAAGCAGCAGCTCCCACCAAGAGGGCAGATCCAGGCTGGTTCCTCAGGGCACACACACATCCACCGGACCACCCACAATTGGAGGAGGCTTCCCTGCCTTTCCTGAGGGCGTTCCAAGAAGATAAAAGGCTTCCAAGTTTCAGCTTGGGCTGTGCAGCCACTGTGCTCTCTAACAGAAGGTTACTGAGTAGCTGCAAAGGGAATTTGCAGAATTATAAACACAGAGTAAGTCAAGGAATCTCTTCACCTCTCTCTACATTCTTTGTAGGTATCAAGTGAGTATCTTGGGATTTTACAGATGACTCAAGTCCTTTCTGGCCAGCTCCCTTACCAGGCAGGTCTTGGCTTTAGCTATTTAGTAAAACTCAGTACCCTACACACTGAATCAGCCTCTTACATAGGCTGACACAATTTTATCTAATTGCAAAGCAGTGCCTGCTGAACTCACCATGTAAGGCTTCCTTTGGAGCCAATGGAGAGAAAGAGAGGAGACAGACACACTTAGAAATAGATGTATCTCATTTGCTGTAGTGTGGGATAAATCTAAAGGTGTCCATCTGTTTCATGACTTTGGAGAAAACCAAGATGCCTCACTAAAAACCACATTCTAGTGCTTTCAATCAGGTGAAATTCATCTTACTATTGCTCCTTCCTTTACTACATACTTTCTATCTTCAGAGAACACCTGGAGCTGAACATTTCCCTGCACAAGGTGGACAATTTCAGAGCCAGGCTGAGCAGTTTGGCTAGTAAGTACAGCAGATGAAACATCCACTTCCCTACAGCAGGACTAGCTCCATCTGGAGCTTCCAGGTTCCCGTGGCCCTCTTGCTTTAAGGTAGGCCTTGAAATAGGAAGATGAAAAAAAGATTTGCCAGGGTGTTTTGATGCATTCAGTGAAAGCACTGGGAATAAAATAGTATGTGTTCATTCTCCTTACAATTCCCCACTGGAAATTTCTTACTTGGATTGTTAGCTGCCCCTTCTGTTAGCAGAACAGATGGGTTGCTGGGACAGAGCTGCACAGAAGAGAAGCATTTTCTGAACCAGTGAAACTTCAGTCTCACACTGATGCAACAATAGAAGTCTGTGCTGGGGTGCATGCTCAGACAGCATCCTACACATCGAGAAAGGGAAAAATAGCTCGGCCCAGAGATCTTGCAACCTGCATGAACCAAGTCAGACAGATACAGGACGAAAACTGGAGACCAGCTGAGAGGCAGGGGAAGGTGGGCATGGGGAGTCCCTTGATGAAGAAGGCACTTCCTTGGGAGTCCTACAAGCAAGAGAGGGGTGTTGCTAGATGGGGAGTAGAGCTGTTTTCACAACAGTTGAAGTCACTTGAAAGAAAACTGGATGTCACTAGAGTTGCTTCTCCCAGTCTTCCCATGAGCACAGGAAGGAAGATTAAACAGCGGCTACTACGAAGCAGTCTGGGCTGACATAGCTGTCACTGGGGGTAGCACAGCATGGGGCAAAAGAAAAACTAAACAAACCACAAAGCTGACACTGAAGGAAAGACAGACAGACAGACAGAGCTGAAGAACAAGAACACGAACAAGCACGGCCTGGCAGCCTCCTTGCCCAAAGGACCCCAGTTCCCCCCAGGCCATCTGCTGATACGAAGACTCCTTATACCCACTGCAGGGGCTGGTGTAGAGGGATGCAGGAGAAAAAGGGTTAGTACATTAACACCGGGCTGGTAATCAGAAAATACCCATATGGTTGTCCACTACTCAGATAGTAATTATAGAAAAATCAATCAGAGCTTTTAATACCAGCACCACTTCTTCTGATGAACAAATACCTGTCCACATGTGCAGTATTGTAATTTAAAAACAAAACAGCTAATGTTTTATCTCAACATGTAGTTTTCCAAATAACCTCAATATATAGATACTTTGTACAACATTATTTTAAAGTGAATTAGAGTGCTAAGAAATGAGAGGAACAACACAGACCTGGGATAACAGAATTATAATTCAGTAGTCAAAACAGTCAGATGGTGTTTTCAAAAGTAAGTAAACAGGAAGAATGCATACCTTGAGAGGAAATTTAAAAGGAAGCATGGAGTCAAACGAGAGCAAATTAGTAATGAGAGAAAAAACAAAATAAATATTCAGATTCACATTCAGTTTCCAGGAGAATAATACATTCAAACAAAACCTCATTTATCAAAATAACTTGAATTTTGTTTCTGCTCATGGTCATAAAACATATTTGACTTCTTATGGTACACAGAAATAATAAACTTCTCACAACTACTCAGTTTTTAACTGGGCTGCTTTGACTGATACAAGATGGTTGTTCTACTGACAAGTAAACCTGAACAACTTTGGTGCAAGCTCTCCTAGTCTAGAAGCCCTTGATATTCTGAACACACATTACCTGGTACCCACCAAGCTGTGAGCCCAGCCCCTTGCTCGCTTACCCAGGCAGCCCTTGCCTCAGCTACGGAGACACAACACAGTCAGTAACAGCATCTAAAGCACTGGCTTGAGATGCTTCCATCATAGGAATGGCAGTGGGAGTTTCGGAAATGTCTAGTTACCCAGCTGTCATTGCTACTGTGAAAGTCCCACAAAGTCATTCCCATGGCCTTTAATAGGAGTCTCTCATGTCCTCTGCTGTTAAAGAGGGACCTAGAAATACACCCTTGACATGACCAACCTCTTGAGATAAGTTTTTAATGAACCCCCTGTCTTTTTCCATCAGCAATTAATTAATCTAGCCTCTGTTTTATATTAATAAAGAGCAAAATGAAAATAGATGATCTTATAGAGATTTCAAAGATACTTTTGCTCAAAACAGTGTTACAAATTTGACTGTGTTTTTTCCTGATTCCATTTGCTGTACACATCTTACATAAAAGCAAGTTTAATAATCTACTTTTGATCCATCAAAAGTGAATTTTCAATGCTTTAGCTTACTGTGCAGAAAACACAGTGGCCTTTGATAGCGGAACGAAACTGCTGAAACAAATGTTGATTCCATCAAGGGATACACTAACCCCCACCCTTTGGCTGCTCTCTGATTCCTTTTAGATGACTCCTATTAAATACAGAGAGGAGAGTATAGGGATATATCCTCTGGAATATCCACACAGCATACTCACCAAGGATAGATCTAACTAGTCATTAGATGTCACAGCTGTTCCACACAAAGGCAGCTCAAAGAGCCTTTATCAGCAAGTACAAAAGTGATCTCTCCAGACTGCTTGTCGGCATCTCTCTACAAGTGCTGTACACTCTCATATAAGAAATTTATTCAGACAAAACTCACAATGGAAGAACGAAGCCCCATTTAATGGCAATAAAATAGTATGAAACATTCATATAGTCAATGTATGCTGAATGGCATAACCTTACAAAGATATGGATTAGGAATGGAATACTTGGGAATAGTCCCTTCTATTGAAAAGGAATTTGACATTTTAATCAACTTAAATCAACATGTCGGTCAAAGGAACAGTGTTTCTGGAATTTAAACCAAGGTATTAAATTTGTCTTTTTTTTTTTCAGTAACAATGCATGTAACTGCCTGGAATGTTATCATAGAAGATACAATAACTAGACTATGTCTTCAAATGAGGGCCATATATTAATACTGACCTAATAGCTTCTCATGGACAGTTAAAATATAAGGTATACTCTTGTCTCTTTTCTTTATTGTAGGTATTTCCAAGGCACTTATCATGATAGTATAGAAAAAAAACCTGAGTATGTTCCTCTTGTTATATAAGGTAAATGGGTGAACATGCCAAAGGGTCACATGAGAGCTTAACAAAAATCCTATGCACTTCTATTTAGCTGTCAATAACCAGACCTAGCAGAAACTGTGCAATGCCTGCAGCTTTCCATGTGATGTCCCAGTGCTTATTTCCCGGTCCTTTATATTGGGCACACACATGGTCAACAGCAATTTAAATGTTATCACTACTCATCCCCTTTAACAGCAAGCAGCAAGGCAAAGTTTAGTTTCAATGCAGGATTTAGGCACAAAGCAGAAACAAGGAGTGTAAACAGGAGGAACAGGCCAACAGCTGTAACTATAAAGGGAGGCAGCACACCCAGACACGGGGAACTGGGAAAGCTGACACGTGGTCACAGCAAAACGTGTGTGTGTGTTACGGGGGGTACGCACATCGGTCAGCACGTTTGAAATACAATTGTTGCTGTCAAGACTTTTAAAACACAGACGTGGCTTGTATCAAATATCACCAGGCACAAGCCAGTAACTCCCCAAACCCTGGATCTCACTGCCATCAGAAGGAAATTTGAATGTGCAATGATTGAATTTATAGGATCATTACTACATTGGTAAAATCATGGTATTTCCCATGAAACTTCATAAAAGTTTAGTCACTTGCTTCACTGAGGCTACTCAAGACCCCCATCACTATATGAACTGGGAAAATCTGGCAACTTTTCAGTTATTCAGGTATTGAAAAATAACAAACACGGAGATCAAAAAGGTGCATTTCCAATGTCAGTACTTAGAAAAGATCTGCCTCTTCCTCTAAATAGCAACCTTGTTAAATAGAAAAACTGCATCCTGTTTGTACTAAGCAGGTATTTGGAATAATTAAAATAGCTGTAAACTGATTATTAGATTATTGTCATACAAAATATAATTAGTGCTCCATCACTAAGAAACTAGATAATTTTACTGCTTATCACAAGCACATCAAAGTATTTTACCAGTGTGAATGTGAAAACATTATGTATATTATTCAAAAAACATCTGTGGTATGCATTGTTCAACCAGAGGGAACTTCACTATTCTCAGCTGGTTTTTAAAATACCTCTTTAAAACAGAAATTAATTCTACAATAGTTAATAATACCGATTTCTGTTACATTTGAACTAATATCCAACATACTTTACTACAGCCTTATCCAGAAAGACCGTCTTCATGAATAAGAAATATCTTTATGGAAACTGGCAATGCTTATTAGACCATACTGACTATGAACAGAGGGATAACAGCTTAGACTGGACTGAAATAACAACACACATACAGGGCAGTAACATGGTACATATACAGACCTGAACATGTGCAAAATGGTGGTAAGCATATTAGTCAGAGATGAAAGGATGGCTCAAGAAGAACAAAACTGGAGAAATCAGGCTCAAAAGAAAGTAAAAAGACTGGAAAGAGCTTTGGTGGGAGTGGAGATGCTTTAAAGTGCTGTTGCATGTGATTTTTAAAAATAAATAATTCTTACTTTGCAAAGCAGAATGTGTTTTATGCACCAAGGAGATGACCGTAAAATGAGATATGCAGCAAAAACACGGTAGCCCTCCAAGCATTGCTGAAAACAGAAAACCCTATGCATTTTACAGCCTTAACATGGTGAATATAGTTTGGCAGAAATGCATAAATGGCATTATAAGCAATGCTACCCACTCTGGAGGTGAATGTTAGCAAGCATGGTGGCTTGATGATGATGCTGAACACTGAATGGAATCTCAAAATAAAAAATTTGGAATTTAAAAGAAATTTCAAAAAGTAACATATATGCACCATGGCATCAGGAAATGACCATAAAATGCAAAAAGGTGATGGAGTGATATGGAACAAACCTTGGAGAAATATCGCATCCTTGCTGCATAAAGGCACCCAGGGAAAACCAAAGGCTGTTAAATATTCCAAACTCATTTGGAGGGTCAGGAGGATTCTGAGGGTCACGTGGTTCTTCTGTGCTGTCTTCCAAGTGCCATTCATAAGGGCTGAATCTGCTGACTAGGAAAAGAACTACGCTGACGCCAATGTAAGCAAAGACTATACACATCCAAATTTCATAAGCCAAAGGATCCAGGAAAGAGAATACGCCCGGTTTAGATTTCTGAGGCTTCTTGATCATGATGGAGATGCCCAGGCTCATGAAGGGCTTGGAAAAGTCTATGACTTCTTCTCGCACCAATGTTATGGTGAGGGGGGCAACAGCTATATCTGCTCTCTGAAAAGGGAAAACAAATCCAAGTTAGTTACAGATCAGACACAATAGAATCACAATCTAGAATGTCAGGCTAATGAATCAGATGATAAATTGCAAGAGTGAGTGGAAACATTCTTTGCAGTCTATTTTGCAGTCACTGAAGTTAAGGACTACATGACATTAACAGAAAATTATTAACAAGAAAAATTACAATCAAATCTCTGCAAGGGGCTCATGACAGAGGCAGATATTTCTATAAAGTTAAAATGGATGAATAAATACTACATAAACCGGACAGTGAGATGGTAACTAAAACAATGTAATTTTCTAGTAATGGTCTGTATCCAGCCATCTGTCTTGAAGACTTTGGGCAAATTATGTTTGTTATGTTTTAATTTTCTCTTTTCCATTCTTTCAGCAGGTTCTCTTGCCTTACTGATTAAACCAGGACCTTTAAAAGGAACCTATGAGAAGCAACCAGTCACTGAATTTCAGCTGCATTTGGGTACTGCTACTAGTATCCTCCTTTGCAAAGCCACTGCAGTAAGGGCCAGAAGATGGTGAAGAGTGGGGGGATAGGAACCAGAGAGCCCACTGAAGGACCGTATCACACATTTGTGAATCCCTGAGGAGTAAAGAATCTGAATAATCTGAGAAGAATGCAAAGCAGTATTTTTCAGCTTCATGTGTGCCCTCCTGTTTTACAGAACTTGCCTCTACAGCCCTGTAACACAGACTGTGCTGTGGGGCTGTGTCATCTGGAAGCACAGTCGCATTATTGCATCTGTCACTCACCAACAAATGGTATACCCTGAAACAATACCCTTCCCTTCAATCAATACAGCTTTGCTGGATTCCATGGCAGGGTAGGAATGTGAAAACAAATTAGTTTCCTTTAAAAATAACATTCCAAAACAGCTTATCTACATATTTAACTGTATCTTTATGTCTATGCAAGAATGATTCAAGTCATGCTGTTTAAATAACCTAGCCTTGATCCAGCTGAGTACTCAAGCAAGTCTCAGCATTTGCATCAGAGGAGAATAAAATGTTAAAAAATAAAGCCTTTTTCATTTAAAAGTTATTGTTATGAGAGTTTACATACCTACACACACTTTTTTTGTGATCTGTTTTTAACACTCTATAACTATTCATGTTATTGATACTTCTAAAGATGGCCTTTCATTGGTAATTATGAACTTCAGAAAGATAAAATTATTCTTAGGGCAAGTATAACTTACCAGTACCTAAACCACTGTGCACCTTTTAAATATAATTTTTTCCCCCCCACTATTAACCATGCATCTCTTTCTGGTGGAAAAATAAATCCTGATTAAGTGGAAGTTTGAATGAAAGTTATATAGGAAATGTTAATAAGAAGTGATTAAAATCTGTGCCATAAAAGAATTGAATATGCCTTTATGTAAATCTGATGGTGAGTATGTGACTGTCATTAATGTCTGGTTTGCTCCTCTTCCTAGATAGTTAGTTTGGGTGTTCTTTTAAAGTTTAGTAAGTAGAAATGGTGAAGGCTTCTCCTAAGGCTGATCTCAGTAGCATGGGCTCTGTGCCCACTGGTGCCTTGGCAGCACCGAGCAGCCATGCCCAGGGCACTGGCCCTCCCCATAACAAGCCTCCCTCTGCAGGGCACTGTCTGCACACACAATCTCTGGGTTTGCTTCAGCACTCAGGAATATCTCTTGGCAGTTTATAATGGCATGTGCAACTACAAGGTACATGCACAAGTTCACCGCTTGGAATAATCAGATAAACCATGTAAGGAAGGACATGTAAGGAAGCCACTCGGAAATCATGGCCCTGGGTGGCCCCTCTGACAGCCCTACTCAGCCCCTTTAGACACTCATGTGTACTGGGACACTGCCTTTCCCCTTGAGTGACCCTTTCTCTGAGGAGAAAACCTTGGCTGATTTGTGGCCACTTACTGAGAAAATCCAACTTAATGTGGCTTGAATATAAAACCTGAAAGTGCCTTTGGATGCCTGTGTGTTCACTGGCTTTGCAGATGAATGTGTTCATCACCTAAGTAATAGAGGGACTGGGGGG